>LNAC01000085.1:1299296-1356840 GCA_002007465.1 Ailurus styani
AAAAAAAAAAAAAAAGAAGAGGTGGTCCATATATACAATGGAATATTACTCAGTCATCATAAAGGATGGATACCCAACTTTCGTATCAACATGAACGGGTCTAGAGGAGATTATGCTGAGTGAAATAAGTCAGGCAGAGAAAGTCAATCATCATATGGTTTCACTTACTTGTGGAACATAAGGAATAAAATGGAGGACTTTAGGAGAAGGAAAGGAAAAGTGAATTGTGGTAAATCGGGAGGCGAGACAAACCATGAGAGACTGTGGACTCTGAGAAACAAACTGAGGGTTATGGAGGGGAGGAGGGAGGAGGGCTGGGTGAGCATGGTGGTGGGTATTAAACAGGGTACATATTGCATGGAGCACTGGGTGTGGTGCATAAACAATGAATCTTGGATCACTGAAAAAATAAAGTAAAAAACAATATTATTATCGAGCCTTGAAAACAGAACAAAACACAAATACAGTCTCAAGGCAAGGAGAACGGTCAGGCGTGACCTGATAATATAATGTATATAATTGATATTTGACTGCTGGGTTAAGAATAAAGGAGTTTGCCAATTTGGATGCCTTTTATTTCTTTTTGTTGTCTGATTGCTGAGCCTAGGACCTCTAGAAGTCAAACTCTCACTCGTTGCAAGTAATATGATATTTTATGTGGAAAACCAAAAAGACTCCACTCCAAAGCTACTAGAACTCACTCAGAAATTCAGTAAAGTGTCAGGATATAAAATCAATGCATGCAAATCAGTTTCTATACAATAATAAGACAGAAGAAAGAGAAATTAAGGAGTCGATCCTATTTACAAGTGCACCCAAAACCATAAGATATATAGGAATAAACCTAACCAAAGGGGCAAAGAATCTGTACTCAGAAAACTATAGAGTACTCATGAAAGAAATTGAGGAAGACACAAAGAAATGGAAAAACGTTCCATGCCCATGGATTGGAAGGACAAATATTGTGAAAATGTCTATGTTACCTAGAGCAATCTACACATTTAATGCAATCCCTATCAAATTACCTTCAACTATTTTCAAAGAAATGGAACAAATAATCCTAAAATTTATATGTAACCAGAAAAGACCACGAATAGGCAGAGGAATTTTCAAAAAGAAAACCATAGTTGGCAGCATCACAATTCCAGACTTCAAGCTCTATTATAAAGCTGTAATCATCAAGACAATATGGTACTAACACAAGAACAGAAACATAGATCAATGGGGCCCAGAAATGTTTCCTCAATTCCCTGGTCAACTAATCTTCAACAAAGCAGGAAAGAATGTTCAATGGAAAAAAGACAGTCTCTTCAACAAATGGTGTTGGGAAAACTGGACAGCCACAGGCAGAAGAATGAAACTGGACCAATCCCTTACATGACACACAAAAATTGACTCAAAATGGATGAAAGACCTCAATGTGAGACAGGAATCCATCAAAATCCTTGAGGAGAACACAGGCAGCAACCTCCTTGACCTCAGACACAGGAACTCCTTCCTAGAAACATCGCCAAAGGCAAGAGAAGCAAGGGCAAAAATGAACTATTGGGACTTCATCAGGATAAAAAGTTTTGCACACAAAAGAAAGTCAACAAAACCAAAAGACAACCAACAGAATGGGAGGAGATATTTGCATATGACATATCAGATAAAGGGTTAGTTTCCAAAATCTATAAAGAACTTCTCAAACTCAACACCTAAAGAACAAACAATCCAATCAAGAAATGGGCAGAAGACATGCACAGATATTTCTGCAAAGAAGACATCCAAATGGCCAACAGACAAATGAAAAAGTGCTCAACATCACTCAGCATCAGGGAAATACAAATCAAAACCACAGTGAGATACCACCGCATACTAGTCAGAATGGCTAAAATTAACCAGTCAGAAAATGACAGGTTGGCAGGGATGCAGAGAAAGGAGAACCCTCCTACACTGTTGGTGGGTACGCAAGCTGTTGCAGCCACTGTGGAAAATAGTATGGAGGTTCCCCAAAAAGTTGAAAATAGAGCTACCCTACGACCCAGCAATTGCACTACTGGGTATTTACCCTAAAGATACGAAGGTAGTGATCTGAAGGGGCATGTGCACCTGAATGTTTATAGCAACAATGTCCACAATAGACACACTATGGAAAGAGCCTAGATGTCCATCAAGAGATGAATGGATAAAGATGTGGTACACACACACACACACACACACACACACACACACACACACACACACACACAAACCCACAATGGAATACTACGCAGCCATCAAAATGAAATCTTGCCATTTGCAACGACGTGGATGGAACTAGAGGGTATTATGCTAAGTGAAATAAGTTAATCAGAGAAAGACAATTATCATATGATCTCACTAATAGGAGGAACTTGAGAAAGAAGACAGAGGATCATAGGGGAAGGGAGGGAAAAATGAAACAAGATGAAATAAGAGAGGGAGACAAACTATAAGAGGCTCTTAATCTCAGGAAACAAACTGAGGGTTGCTGGACAGAAAAGGGTGGGTGGGATGGGGTGGCTAGGTGATAGACAGTGGGGAGGGTACGTGCTATAGTGAGTGCTGCGAATTGTGTAAGACTGATGAATTACAGACCTGCCTGTACCCCTGAAACAAATAATACATTATATGTTAATAAAAAAAGAATAATTCTCAAAAAAAAAAAGAATAAAGGAGTTGACAACACACACACACACACACATGCACAAAGAATAAAGGAGTTGAGTGAGGAGAAGGTGAAAAGTGGTGTACATGCAAAAATCTATGACTCCTCGACCCATTATTTTTTCTAGTTCTTTTGGTAATTCATCATTCTATGAAATCCGAGGGGAAATTCAGCAATAGTAAAGAAAAATAAGAAAAATTTTAAGATATTATAGCTGTAGTTATATTTATATTTTTATAGGTGCATTGGAAAGAATACGAAGTTTTTAGTGTGACAAATGAATTGTAAACTTTGTTAAATTTACTTAATGACACTGACAAAAGGTAGTCTAACAACAAAATAATAAGTTCTATATAATATAAAGTTCCTAAATAATAGAGATGTGGAAATGGTCTGTATATACAAGATCCAGCTATGGTTGCATACTTGTTGAGACCCGGAATAAAATAGTTAAAAAACAAAAGAGTTATGATTAATCATTTTACAGAAGAGAGAACTAGCTGCAGTTCTTCCATAAAATTTATCTAATGGGTTTGTACCTCACTACAGTTGGAAGACTTTGATCATCATTTACTGATGATTACTATGGCCCTGAAGTAGTGCTTTATAAAAGATAGTTAATATAGAGGACACCATTCCTCACTGCTGGCAAGTGTTCTTAAAGAACCTTCATGGGTGAAGATGAGATGAATATCATACTGAATATTAGTCTCTTCTTTTTATCCAAGAGGGCAGCAGAGATGAATGCCTTTGAGTCAATCCCTTTATTCAGGCATAGCACAGAAGACTCACTCCCTGCAGACTGTAGGCCTAAGGAGTCATCACTGTAGGAGTTTTCTTATCTTGGTTCAATGAACATTAGGTACAAGAGATTATTGCAAAAGGAATACATTTTGGTAATGGCACTACTGACATTTGTATTTTTTTTCATAGTTTGTATATGGAATATTGAAAAATGCACATAAAAACGCAAGAATTCATACCTATAAACACAAATGTTAAAAGGAGATGACATGATTTTCAGTGCCAGATTTTCATGGTATTCTTAGTTTCTAAAAAATGGAAGAGAAAAGATCTCCTCAGTAGGAAGAGGTCTTAGATACTCAGTTTATTACTGTCAATACCTACACCTACTCCTCATTTTCTTTTCCCCTTGAACTCAAAGAAATAACTTTATATCTTTTATCAATGATAAATTTATTTATCTAGTCTTGATTCCTTCACTATCCAACTTTAAAGAACCTTATATTAACTATTAACCTCTTTCAGTAGAGTATTGTAGATGTAGAGTTTCTAGAAAAAGAATATACATTAAAAAATATTTTTGTATGCATTATCAATTGCCTTCTAAAGGGTTGCCCCATTGTAGAATCCCCAAAATAATCCACAAAGTTTTCTTTTTAGGCCATATATTTGTTGATATGGTAAATACTATTGATTTTTTGAAATATGCTGACTAAATGAAATGTCAACTCATTATTTTCTAAGTTATATTTATCTTACGACAATGATTTGATTATTCACACTTCTTGTGAATTACTTTTTTATGCCTTATATTTTTTACTTATTTACATCAGTGCATTAGTTAAGAGTCTTTACAATCATGTATGTATGTATATATATATGTACATGTATAAACACACGTACAAGCATATTATACTTTAAAGTTATCAGAAAGACTCCAATCTTGAATTCACTTCTATTAAGCATGAAACAATACTGTAAGATTTTGGAAATAAAAATTAACCCCTTTGTGCCACTCTTCTCTTCTCTATAAAAGATTAAATAAATTAATATATTCAACCCATTTATAATAAAGTTTGGCACAGCAGAAGCATTTCATAAATTTTAATAACAAAGTAATAGTAAATACTATCATTATCAGTAAAGTAATTTATCTTTCTTCATCGGCTTGGCTCTCTGAAGAAAAAACATACATCTATATCTATCTATCTATCATCTATCTATCTATCTATCTATCTATCTATCTATCTATCATCTATAAAAGTTGGCCCTGACTCTGTTTTTATTTTCAAAAATGCAGGCCAATTTATTAAAATTCAATTTACTGACTTCTAGATTTTGAGTCTTCAAAACTGTACTGTCACAACTAAATTTGCCCTCTCTTTCCTATTACGTTAAAAATGTAATCTGTTTTCTAGTAAATATTTACATTTCTTTTTGTCTAGACTGTAAATTTATTAAAAAGTGTGAAATGTGAGTTCACTTCTTTCTTTAAATTATTACCCAGTTGTCTCAGTACCTTTTATTTCTTCAAAGGACAATTGATAAGATTTTAAAAATTTCTTTATAAAAATTATGTAATTGTAAAAGTATTTTGTATCAGATGTTGGAAACCCCAGTTTAAATTAATGGCAAAACTAAAGCATTACAACTTAGATTTTGTTGTAATCAATAGAATAGAATAGACAATATTTTGAAGAGTTAAGCTATTTTTTTATTTGAGTCTAGTTGACACACAATGTTACATTAGCTTTAGGTGTACATATAGTGATTCAGTATCTCTCTATATTATATATATATATATATATATATATATATATATATATATATATATTATGGTTATGCTAACCATAAGTGTACCTGCCATCTGTAACCATACAACACTACTACCATATTATTGACTATATTCCCTATGCTGTGCCTTTTATTCTCATGACTTATTCATTCCATAACTGGAAGCCTGTACCTCCAAATTCCCATCACTCATTTTGCCCATCCTTCCACCTGTACTCCCTCTGGCAACCATCATTTTGTTCTCTGTATTCATTCTGCTCTGTAATTCTGCTTTTTGTTTGTTTCTTCATTTGTTATATCCACATATGAGAGAGATCATATGGTATTTGCTTCTCTCAATCTGACTTATTTCACTTAGTACTACACCCATGTTGTTGCAAATGGCAAGATCTCATCTGTTTTGTGGCAGAATAAAGATTGTATAAATATAGCATATTGTATAAATATAACATATCTTCTTTATCCATTAATCTATCAATGGGCAATTAGGTTCCCCCCATTATCTTGATTAATATAAGTAATGCTGCAGTATACATAGGAGTCCACATATCTTTTTGAATTAGTGTTTTCATTTTCTTTGGGTAAGTACCCAGTAGTGGAATTACTGGATCATATGGATCTCTATATTTCATTTTTTGAGGAACCTCCATATTGTTTTCCACAGTGGCCATACCAATTTATAATCTATGGACTCAAAGCAATCCTATAAAAATAACAATATTTTTCACAGAGCTAGAGCTAATAATATGAAAACTTGAAGGAACCATGAAAGACTCCAAAGAACAAAAGAAATCTTGAGAAAGAACAAGGCTGGAGTTATCACAATTCCAGATTTCAATATATACTAGAAAGCATTAATTTGAAAAGATATATGCACCTCTATATTTATTGCAGCATTATTTACAATAGCCAAGATATGGAAACAATTCAAATGTCCATTCATAGAAGAATGGATAAAGAAAATGGATAAATAAAATGGGATTAACTTAGCTATAAAAAAGAATGAAATTTTGCCATTTGTAACAACATAGATGGACCTAGGAGGTGTTTAATGCTAAGTGAAATAAATCAGACAAAGAGAGATAAACGCCATAAGATTACACTCATATATAGGATTAAAGAAACAAAACAAATGAACAAAGAAAAAAAAAGAGACAAACATAAAGCAGGCAAATACAGAGAACAGTTATAGTTTTCAGAATAGACTTTTTAGAGGTAATTTTCAGATTTATTCCTAGACAATAGATTTCTTATATTATTGTAAATTGTATGATTTAGAAAAGATTATGTTTGTTGTATAAAGAAAATTATGTGTACTCTGTACCCAGTGACCATGATAAATTAATTCGTTGATTCTAGTAGAACATCTGTAGATTCTTCTGGATCTCTATATAAAAATCATACCACCTGTAAATGACAACTTTAATTTGTCCTTTCTGAAACACTTAACTTATTTGTTTCTATTGCCTATCACACTCTTAGAAGAGTTTTATTTCAATGTTAAATGTAACTGATGATAAAAGAAGATTATCTTATTTCAGAAATTTAAGGAAATGATTTGATATTTTACCATTAAAATAACATTGCTAAAGTTTTGTCTGTGTATGCACACACGTGTGTATTCTTTAGCAGGTTAAAAAAGTATCATTCATAATTTGAGAAAAATTATCACAAAGGCGCTGAAATTTTATCAAATGGCATCCCTGAATATGTTGAGATGATGGTATATTTTCCTTTATTAGGTTAACATGGTAACTTATGTAGATTATTTGAATGTTAATTTAATCTACAATGCACATAACAAACCTCACCTACTGTTGAAGTATCAACTTTTCATATATTACCAAATTAAATTTTTCAATATTTTCTTTAATATTTTTCGTGTAAATTTTCTCTAATATTTTGCATGAAAGAGATTTGCCTGTGATTTTCCCACTATACAATGTCCCTTTCCCTGATAGGTTTGGCATCAAAATTATGCTGGCCTCAAAAAAATTGTTGGGAAACAGTTGCTGTCTTCCTGTTAATGTAGAAGATCTTATAAAAGATTACTAATATTTTTTCCTCATATATTCAAATTCACCATTGGAATTTCTCTGTGGGAAGACTTTTAATAAATATACTAACAATCAATTTCTTGTAAAATATCTAACTATTCAGTTTTTCAATTTTTTTTTCCTCTCGGCTTTAACTATATTTATCCATTTTATATTTGGTCTTATCTCTATTATATATTTTTAATTCTATGTATAAACATTATAAGATAATAAGATCATTGATTTTCCCATTAATATGCATATTTACCCTAACATTAACCACTTCTGTTGTTTTCTGCATTTTCATCTTTCCATCTCAGATTATTTTCCAATTATATCCATATTAATTACAATGGGAACATATTTTTAAAATGCTACCCTTAACCCATGAGTGTTTTGATACAATACTATTTTGATATAATTTTATTTTAAAGGTAAAAGTATCACTATGAGAATCATATATTAATTAATGACTCTATGTAACACTTCTGTTTTTTTTGAAATTCAGCATTGTCTTAGGAACAATCCTAACACCCCTAATACAAGAATGCCTGTAGTTCTTAAAAGATCTCAAATATATATGATTATAACTATATTTACTATGTGTAACTGGAGTGTTCATTCTCTCCGTACATATATTCCAATTTGATATAGGGTAATACATATTTACAATTGTACTTTAAGCTTATTTTGCTTGCCTCTCCTCTATAAACTTATCCAATAAGCAAGACATAGCAAAATTCTTTCTCTTTCTCTGAGACGAAAATATCTTACTATATACTATGCCCTTTCAAAATATTGGTTAAAATAACTCATAAGTATAGAAGCTAAATGGAATTAATTATAGCCAATTCATTCTTCAAGTACTTTAAGGCCTATTTTTATGTTTGGTAAGACTTGGTATTTGGTATTACTTTATTCCCTTGAAAAATCACTTAAGTGTTTTAATGTATACTCTTAGGTTTATTATTTTAGCAAAGTATTCTACAAGAGAAAATAATTGAAATTATTGAATTTTAATTTATAGGATCCAGGAATTAGAAGGGTTTTGTTTTGTTGGATACAAAAATGGACACACTCATTTAAGTATTCTCTTTGATGTAAAGAGAAGTTTGTATATAGGACTTCTGCTGCCTGCCAAAATGCCATGGTGTCTGGAGGAAAAGCACCATTGTGATTGCTTTAGTTGAGAAAAGAACTAGCTACTTTTCTCATGAAGCATTATTTTTACTGGAAAGAAATATTTACACACAAAAAGTATGGATATTCAGACTTAGGTATTATGCAATCACGTTTTTGCAAATGGTTGGTTACTTAAAGAAAACAAATGATGATGGTACTTGGTGACGATGGTAAAACTTGAGTTGAAAAAAATGTTAAAAATTGTTACAATGAATTCGAAAGCTTCTGGATACTTAAAATTATACTTACTAAATTGGTAATGCTTTTAATAAATATGATTTTTTGATGTTGTATCATAAAGTATATCAATTTTTGAAAGATCTACCTAACTGCCAAAATGAATATTTTCCAAATTACAAAATATGATGTTACAAAATTGTATAATTTCTAATGGCTTTCTTCTCAGGTGTCCGTATAAATTGCCCTTGTCTAATGGTGAGGACTTTGTTGTAAATAAGGTTTTCATTTCTGTTATTTTGAAATATAAAAATACTTTATAAGTGGCATAACATACTCAGTTATAGTACTTATTTTGGGAACTTGGCAAAGTGATCATTTCTTTTTAAAATAAGAAATAGAACTTTAGTTAGGATCTCTGAAAGTAGATAATTGTCCTTGTAAGAAGACACAAATAACGTGAGGCATTTCATTTATGTGCAATATGGAATTTACCATAATGATAATATAAAATATGTTCCATGACAAAAATGGTAGCAACAATATAAAGAAACCTATGTATAATCATATTTTTGGTTGAAGAAAATACATATTAATAAATTATATATTGGAAAAACATTCAGTTACTGATAGAGTACTGCACTACTTTTATTTCTCTTTAGTGAACCTGAGATTGGAAGAAAATTCTTACTGGATTTCTTAGGTAATTATTTTGTATAATAGCAAAAATAATATTGGCAATAATAACTGTAATTTTTCCTTGAAGAATTATTTTTCTAATATTTGTAAGTGTCTACTATCTTTTAATCTTAAATTTATTTACTTTCTTCCTAAATTTTAGCAATAATTAGAAAACTATTTTATTTTTTAATTTTTTAAAAATGTTTTTATTTATTCATTTGTACGAGAGAGGGAGCACGAGACAGCAGGAGCCAGAGGGAGGAGCATTTGGAGAGAGAGAGAGAAGCAGACTTCCCGCTGAGCAAGGAGCTTGATGCGGGGCTGGATCCCAGGACCTTGAGATATCTGAGCTAAAGGCAGATGCTTAACCAACTGAGCCACCCAGGCACCCCATAAAACTATCTTAAATGCTTAAACTTTGGCAATAATTGGAAACTACTTAAATTTATTTGAGTCTTTGTTGTGGGACTAATGAGTCAAAAGTTTGAATCAAATATACATAGACTGAAAACATGAATTGAGAATTTAATGTTGTACTTTGAGGTATAATAATACATAACATTTAGTGAGTACTACTATGTCAGACCTTGCTTTAATCATTCTGTGTGTGTGTGTGTGTGTGTGTGTGTGTGTGTGTAATCTCTAATTCTTCAACAGTCTTCGGAGGAATATGCTTTTATTGTGCCTGTAACAGAGAAGTATAAACTGAGTCAGAAAAAGTTTAACTAATGGAATAATAGTGACACAGCTAGTAAGCAGAGAANCGTGCCTGTAACAGAGAAGTAAACTGAGTCAGAAAAAGTTTAACTAATGGAATAATAGTGACACAGCTAGTAAGCAGAGAAGCAAGTATTTAAACTCAGCTGGTCTGAGGGTAAAATACATTCTTTTATCTACATAGTTCATTTCTTAAAAGCTCACAATGTGTCAGCCACTCTATTAAGTAGATTATGTATATTATATCATTTAATTCTCATTACCACAACATGAGGTACATAATATTATTATCCTTATTTTAGAGAGGAGATTACTGAGGCTTAGAGGGTTTCAGTAATTTTTGAAGTGGCTTACACCTATGTAGTGTACAGTTGTGATATAAAACTGTATCTGTTGGACTGGTCTGCTGCTTAATGTAGTCAAGGATGCTAATGAACCCTTTGGTATACTTTTCTGGAAAAAAAAAGAATAATAAGACACTCAATGAAATTTGGCTTATGCTGAAACAGTTAATTTTCTACTATTAAGCAGAAGAAAACCAAGTTGTGTTTGCTATTACTCCCACTGGTTTTTCACTGTAATACTATATTCCAGACACCTATAAACTTGTGGATATGAATATAATCCAAAGCCAAGCAGCATCTTTCCTGTTCAATGTGACACACTGGACTTTGACAGAACAGACATAGAAGAAACATGTACTTTGCCATGTTTTATTTTTGTCAGAAAGCTATCGACAAGTCCAGCTGCCTAATACTGTCACTAGCCTGAAATCTGTAAGCTTGCTGAAAAGTGACACGTGGAGATATTTACATATCCCAAGACCACACTCTCAGCTATCATTGGACTGTCAAATACATTGTTGATGGAAACTAAAAAAAAAAAATTGTAGACTACTTATCCTTTTCAAAACTGTCCATCCTACATGCCCCGGTATATCAGTTCACTTGAGAATTCTATCTATATTATATCTACAGAAGCTTTAGTATAGTAAAAGAAAATACTCAAGCATTTTTAGAAGTATATGTATATCTAAATTATTTGCTTCTTGGTTTCCAATAATTAGGACAAGTATTTTTTAAAATAAAGAATGGCTGGCGCCTGGGTGGCTCAGTGGCCTCTGCTTTCGGCTCAGGTCATGATCCCAGGGTCCTGGGATCGAGGCCCGCATCGGGCTCCCTGCTCGGCGGGGAGCCTGCTTCCCCCTCTCTCTCCCTGTCTGCCTCTCTGCCTACTTGTAATCTCTCTCCCTCTGTGAAATAAATAAAAAAATAAAATCTTTAAAAAAAAAAATAATAAAATAAAATAAAATAAAGAATGGCTCCTATTATTTCATTAATGTTTTTTTGCTTTTTAATTGTTTTGTTGATTTTTAAAGTGGTAACAATTGAACATTTTACAAATAGGGAGGTAAGAAAGGCACACAGTGAATGTGTTATCTACTCTCACCCACCTGTTGAAGTAATTAAACAGAGAGGCCACTAGACTGAAGTGGCTAAAATGCTTTGGTATTCTATGGAAGCAAACCAAAACCTACCAGTGTCAATACACCTGAATCTGAGAAAATGAAATTTAAGAACAGCCAATCAGAAATAGCTAACGAGTCTTTCTCATATAAAGCAACTGCTTAAGTTACAGCTAATCAGATGCTTTCCTTTCTTTGCTTCCATAAAAATTTCTCCTTTAGCTCTTGGTGAAGCATTCCGAACCACCTTCAATTCAGTGCTACTCCATTTGAATCTATGTTTGCCCAAATAAATTCTTGAAAATTTTAATTTGTTTCAGTTTATCTTTTAATGCTCCAATCACCAGGTTCCCCTCTCTCTCCTTGTGTGTCTACTTTCAGAACTATTCATATATACATTATATCTATGTGAATATACATGCATATAAATACATATCATTCACATATATTAATATGTGTTCACATTATTATTGTCTTACACACAGGGCAGCCCATCCTACACAATGTTCTGCAACTCACAGCAATCTTTCCATATCAGTATAGTATGTGCAGTATGTCTTTAATGACAGACACTATGATAGATGATGATTATTTAGATTTGTTATTGCTATTTTATAAATGAGATAGTTTTACATACCCTCTATCTTGCATATATTGTATATTAGTGCTAATATTTTAAAAATTAAAAACTTTTCTTTCTATGAGGTAAAAAAGATTTATCAAGATATAAGAGAGTTTGTAAACTTGACTGGCAAAAAAATGACATCTATATTTCCACCAACATAAAATTTAGTATTTCCTTTGATCATGAAAGTAGACACCAATAGGTTGCAGTATTAGCTAGAACTTTGATGTGGTCACTAATAGGTATTGCAGATAGTTTCATATAGAATTATACATAGTACAGATATTTTGAACTATGGTTAACTGAATTACACTAATATAATAGGAGTTATTAAATTAGATGTTAGATATTTATGTGATGTTAAGCAACACATAATCTGTATCACATTTTTAAAAAGTAATGTATTTGTATGTATACAAATAAGCAAAAAGCATAATTCCTTTTTTATAATCTTATGCATTTTATTTTATATTTAAGAAAAATAAAATCTCAGTAGCTATCCAAATTACAAAAGAGGTCCATGGCAATAACATATCTCTATGTTTAGGAAACACGTACGTGATTTACATTACATGATCATAGTTTCCTGTTTCTTAGAGTTAAGTTAGAATTGCATGATAAAAATTTGGGGGCCTGGCCCACTTTAGTGACTCTCTCTCTTCTATGTAGATTTTTGCTGATTTATATATTCAAATTATCCATTTTATCCAGATCCCTTAAGTTGCATACAGTTTGGAAATAAAAAAAATTATTCATTTAAGTTCTTCTCTGACATTATGACCACTTTGTCATTTCTAATCTTATGGTTTTATAACCTTTTCTCTTGTTTTTGAATGGTATATTTTTGCCCTCCTAAGAAAAAAGCTCAATGTGCTAACCATTTTCTGATTTCTGTTTTATTCTTTTATGTTTTGACATCAATTTATATTTTCTTTTATTTCTGTAGTTTTATATTCATTTTTAAGTTTCTTTAGGGGGAAAATTAACACATTTATTTTATTCTGTCTTGTTTACATTATATTTATTCAAGGCTATGGATTTTTCCCTTATAGCTATTTGGTTCTGGTTACAGTGTTTCTCTTTTTTTCCCCTACATATTCTACAATTTGAGTTTTGAGTTGGTGGGTTAATTTAATTTTAATTACTGGCAAGTAGGTTTTTCAATTCCCATGGAATTTTTCTCCTAAATTAATTTCAGCTCTTACCTCATTACAACCAAAGGGTATTATCTGTAATTTTTAAACATATTTTTGTAATTTATTTAGATTTTCTTTAGTCTAATTATCAACGTTATTATGAATGTTTTATGAAAGCATGAAAATGACATATAAATTGTGTCTAATATCTATCACACTTTATTTTCTTGAAAAAATATATTACTATGGAAATTTTTTTCCACATATTTTATACTTAATAGTTCCTCTGTTTATTTTGCCTGAGGATACCTTAAAATGATGTGTATATGTTTTGATACAGATACATGTATGTATCTGCACATGTATGGGTGTGTGAGAGAGAGAGATAGAGAGGAGGCTTCAGAGTATAGATATCTCCTGGTCTCATTGATTATGGCTTTTCCTTTTTCTATAATCTTGTTGCTTTGGAGTAGTTTTTAGAGATAAAGGAAACCATCATTATTAATCCATTGATGAAAACTAGAATGAAAGTTGTATTTTAATCTTATATTTTATTTTCTATAATTTACAAGTTTGTTGGAAGTTATTTTACCAAGGAAATTTCTAAAAAAAACACCAGAAAAAAGTGACTTAGGTAGTTTGAAAGAAATTTTGCATCTTGGTGCTCCTGGTAATTAGGTTTTGTCATCTGGGCCACATTTTTATTTGACTTCACACATTTTCATTTGAACACCAACTGTTACAAAGCATATGGACTTCTATAGCAATCCCATATGTTACATAATGGCTGACTGCTATCTATTTGGTATTCAAACAATGAGATTTCATAATGATTGTGCAATAGAAAAACTTTTCACTCTTTATACAGTTTAATATATATTTTAGAGACTCTAAAGTATAGAATTATGCTGTTTTGTTGGGTTAGGTTCTGTCCTCCTTATGTACATTTGAAGTTTGAGGAGAAAAGTTTATGAAACATTATGAAGCAAAGTATTCTAAATGGGAAATATTTTGTATTAAATGTAAATAATTGGAATGCAAATATTTTTGTATTAAATGCAAATAATTGGAAGGCCATACATTTTCATTTATGAATAAGAGCATCATTTTTTCAGAATGTCACTAAAAATGGCAGACTAGGGAACTCTATCCTCCATTCCCCCACAGAGATGAACAATTAGGCAGCTATATATGAACAAAAGTAGTACTGGATGAGATCAAGAGTCCACTTCAGAAATTTCAGCAACATAGTGGAACAACAATAACAAATAATCCCTAACAGTAACTGCACAAAAAGAGAAGGTAGAACAGCCTCATTTTGCCTGGATATCATCCCCTGACTAGCACTACTCAATGCCAAGAGATAACTCTCTGGCCCAAAAGAGTTCCCCCAACCAAGAAAGGGAGAGTGGAGGGAACAACCAGTACTTTTGGGGTAATGACAAAGGACCTGCTTCAGTTTTACCCCACCCAGTGGAAAATCTGAGGTGTATAGAGATGGTTTGGAACAAGGAAGAAGGCAAGGTCTCTAATATTAACCACACAGCAAGACAAACTTCAATTCCCAGTGGCCTGGTCTCCAGGAGGCCCCAGCAGCTGCCTGAGAAACCAGTGTCCAGCACAGCCACTGTGGACTCTGCAGATTTGACCACAGAGGTTTCCCCCACAGGTTTTTGTGTTCACAGAAAGCAGCCACCTCAGTCTGTCCCCACTCTCTCTATCTCACGCCCTGTTAAAATCCAAGATTCACACTAACAACCATTTTTGGCCTCTGTGTTTACACAAATGCAAGACATTCATCTAGATCCCCACAGCCTACTGCCACAATAGTGTATGCACTGGGGGTTAACCCATATATCTATGCATCTGCACAATGCTGGCCCAACTCCCACAACTGGCCTTCACTGCTGTGCATGCCAATGGCAAGACCCTACAACCATGGCATGCATGACAACAGCTAAGATCCCCGGAACTGTTCATGGGCTTAGCTCCAGCCCTGTTCTCCTTTCATTGGCCTACACTTCTGGCTTTATCTGCAGCTAGCCCCTAGAGCTGTGCACCTGCATCTTGCTGGCCAAACTCCCATCACCACCCTCTCCTGAAGTTACATTGTCATCGTTTGTGGTGGCTCGAGGTGTGTGTGGGCATGATGTCTCACTGGCTCTGGCCACTGGGATCTGTAACTTTAGCAACTGTGTGGCCCTCAGCAAGCACTGTAGTGGGTCTGTAGTAGCTGTGAGGGATACTGAGTCCTTAGCAGTACCTCCACTTCCGGTGGCTTGGCTAGGGACCAGGGCAGGTATTGGTGGTAGCTGGAGACAGCTGTGTGCTTAGACTTAGCTGTGAGGGGTGGCTGCTTGTGTCCATGTAGTGAGTCCCTCTGTGTAGTGAGGAACACCTATGTAGTGGCAAGGGTCAGGAACAGCAACAAGGGCCAGAACCAACTGTGAGCATACTAGAAGCTGCAGGGACCCTAGCTATTGGCATGTACTCCAGTGGCTACAGGACACCTTGCAGCACATGCCAAAAGCCATGAAGTTGTTGAAGTCATGGACCTCAGGAGTCTGAGCAAATGAGACATCATGTTTCGCTGAACCCAGTGTCACCACACATCCCCACCCCATTGGTGCTTTGCACTTCTAGACTTGGAGTCACAGAAGGCTGACTGCTTCGTGAAATTTACACACACCTACACAAGGCGATAGGGGTCATGAAGAATCAGGGAAACATGACACCACCAAAGAAACACTGTAGAACTCCAGTAACTGATTCCAAAGAAAATGATACACTTTAATTGCTTGACAAAGATTCAAAATAATTGTTTTCAAGATGCCCAAAGAGCTACAAGAGAACACAGAGAAATTATTTAATAAAATCAAGAAAATAATACAAAAACAAAATAAGAAGTTCAACAAAGAGACAGAAAACATAAAATAGAACCAAACAAAAGATTTGGACCTGAATAATACAATGACTGTATTGAAAATTTCAACAGATAAATTTAATAACAGACCGGACCAATCAGAAGAAAGAATTAATGCACACAAATGCAGATCATTTGAATTATCTGGTCAGAGAAACCAAAAGAAAAAAAAAATAATGAAAAGGAATAAAGAAAGCCAACAGGGCTTATATGACAATAATCTACACATTAGTATAGTTCCAGAAAGAAAAGAGAGGGATAAAAGGGGAAAAAAGATTATTTAAAAAAATAATGGCCAAAAACTCTTCAAAACATGGGAGAGATATTGGACATCCAAGTTCATGAATTTCATAAGTCACCATATAAATGTAGCTTAGAGAGATCTTCTCCAGACATTTTATAATAACGTTGTCAAAATCAAGGACAAAGAAAGAATCTTAAAAGCAGAAAGTGAAAAGAAGCTTGTTATTAACGAATGAACCATCATGATTGTATCAGCAGATTTCTCAGCAGAAACCTTGAAGGCCAGGAGAGAAGTGGTGGATTCAAAGGGCTGAAACAAACAAACGAACATTAACAAACAAACAGCCAACCAAGAATACTTTATCCAGCAAAGCTGTCTTTCAAAAATAAAGGAGAAAGACTTTTCCAGGCAAACAAAAACTAAGGAGGTTTATCACTACTAAACCTGCCTAAAAGGAATCCTGAAAGGATTTATTCAAGTTGAAATGAAAGGGCCCTACTTAGAATCATGAAAAATTTGAAAATATAAAACACACCAGTGGGTGCCTGGGTGGTTCAGTGGGTTGAAGCCTCTGCCTTCGGCTCAGGTTATGATCTCAGGGTCCTGGGATAGAGGCCCATATTGGGCTCTCTGCTCAGCAGGGAGCCTGCTTCCCCCTCTCTCTCTCTGCCTACCTCTGTGCCTGCCTCTCTGCCTACTTGTGATCTCTCTCTCTTTGTCAAATAAATAAATATAATCTTTAAAAAACAACAACATACCAGTAAAGGTAAGTTTAAAGTCAAAATCAAAACACTCCAATACTGTACTATGGTGCATATTAATCACTTAACTCCAGGGCAAAGGTTAAGGGACAGAATATTAAAAATAGCTATAGGGCTCTTGGGTGGCTCAGTTGTTTAAGCATCCAACTCTTGGTTCTGGCTCAGGTCATGATCTTAGGTTTCTGAGACTGAGTCCCATGTTGGGCACTGTGTTTGGCATAGCACCTGCTTAAGATTCTCTCTCTCCCTCTCTGCCCCTCCCCTGCTTAAGATTCTCTCTCTCCCTTTCTGCCCCTCCTCTCTCTCCCTCTCTAAAAGAATAGTTATAGCTATAATAATCCCTTAATGAATACATGATATAAAATATGTAAACTATGACATCAAAAACCTAAAAGGTGGTGGGAAAAGAATCAAATGTATGCATTTGAAGTTGTTGATATAAAGAGTTGATACGCACTGGTTAAAATAAACTATTATATCTATATGATGTTTCATTTAAGCCTCAGGATAACCATAATGCTAAAACCTATAGTAGATTCACAAGATAAAGAGAAGGAAATCAAGCATACCACTGCATAAAAATATCAATTCACAAAGGAAGACAATAAGAAAGGAAATAAGAACTATAAAACAGCCAGAAAATAATTAATAATGTGCATTAATAAGTCCTTACCTCACAATAATTACTTTCAATGTAAATGAATAAAATTCTACAATCAAAAGGCATTAAATGGCTGAATGGATAACAAAATAAGACCCAACTATATGCTGTCTATAAAAGACTCACTTCAAGTTTAAAAACATACATACTTTCAAAGAAATGAAAGGTAGCTATACTTATATCAGACAAAATAGATTCTAAGTCAAAAACTACAAGAGACAAAAGTGTCATTATATAATGATAAAGGGTCAGTACATCAAGAAGACATAATAATTATAAATATTTGCCTCCACATAGGAATAAATAAATGCAAAAAGAAAACACTAATAGAACTAAAACAAGAACTAAGAGCTGGGGACCTTAATACCCCACTATCAATACTGGATAGATCATCCAGAGAATCAATGAGGAAACAGTGTATTTGAACAATATTGGGAAAAAATGGACCTAACAGATCTATACAGAATATTCCATCCAACAACAGCATTAGAACATACATTCTTCCTAAGTGCACACCGATCATTATCGTGGATAGATCACATGTCAATCCACCAAAAAAGTCTTAATGAACACATTGTCAGGCAAATTACCCAAAATATATAAGGAAAACATAGAACTCAGTATCAGAAAAACAAATAGCCCAATAAAAAATGGGTAAATGACCTGAAAAGAAAATTTTCCAAAGATGACATATAAATGGTCAACAGGTACATGAAAAAGTGCTTAACATCACTAAGCATCAAGGGAAATGTAAATCAAAACCACAATGAAATATCACCTCACACTGGTGAAGATTGCTTTAATCAAAAAGATGAGATAAATGCCTTTGAGGATACAGAGAAAAGAGAATTCTGTGCACTGCTGGTGGGAATGTAAATTGTTACAGTCACTATAGAAAACAGTGTGAAAGTTCCTCAAAAAATTAAAAATATACCTACCCTATACCCCCACAATCCCTCTTTCTGGGTATATATCCAAAATAAATGAAATAGGTTCTAAAAAATGATATGTGTACTCCTATGTTCATTGCACCATTATTTACAATAACCAAGACATGGAAACAACCTAAGTGTCCATTAGTGGATGAAAGGCTGAAGATGAGATAAATAGGTATAATGTAACACTATTTATCCACAAGAAACAAGGAAATCCAGCCATTTACAACAAATGGATTTACCTTGTTGGCATTACGCTTAGTGAGATAAGTCAGAAAAAGACAAATATTGTATGATAACACCTATTGTATGACAACACCTATATATGTGGAGCTGAAAAAAGCCAAATTTGTAGAAATAGAGTAGAATGGTCATTACAAAAGCCTGAAGGTGGGTGGTGGATGGGTGAATTGGGGACACACAGGTCAAAGAATACAAACTTACAGTTAGGAGATGATTAAGTTCTGGAAATCTAACGTGAATAGTTAACAATATTATATTACGTACTTCAAATTTGTGAAGCCC
This sequence comes from Ailurus styani, assembly GCA_002007465.1. Lineage (NCBI taxonomy): Eukaryota > Metazoa > Chordata > Mammalia > Carnivora > Ailuridae > Ailurus > Ailurus styani. Next base: position 1,318,571 of record LNAC01000085.1, read on the forward strand.
TGAGATCTTAAATATTCTTACCACAAAAACGAAATGATGAATATATGACATGATGAAGTGTTAGTTAATGCTACGGTAGTAATCATATTGCAACATATAGATATATCAAATCAACACAATGCACACCTTAATCTTCCTCAGTGTTACATATCAATTACAGCTCAATTAAACTCTTAATTTTTTTAAAATTAAAAAGAATAAAAATGCAGAGTAAAATAATGATAGAAGTCATCAAAATGAAAGATTACATTATATTTTTATTAAAATATATGAAAACAGTGCATGATACTGGCTTTTATTAATTAACCTGCTTTCTATCTATAGAAGTAATTATTTGCATAAACAGATCTCATTCATATTAAAAACCCAATACATGCATTTCTAAAAGTAAATGGCAAATTCTTCTTAAGAAACTTAAAATGGAAGAATGAGAAGGAATTGTTCACAGGATTTTAGGAAAGAGATAAACTGAATAGACTTCAACAAATATCCTGGTATGCGCTATCCTTCAGGGTATCTCCCTAAACACTAAGAAACAGTCAACATAATGTTATTATTGTCCTTAAATAAGGATTTCAGGACAAGGCAGCCATTTATGGATGCATTAGATTCTCTTCAGTTATGAGTGAGCAGTACATCTATTTTAACAAAAGAAATTTGTAAATTTTCAAAATGAAATTTAAGTTAATGTAGTTAGAGAAACAAAATTATGTATTTTGCCTGTGTTTTAAAATGCCTCAGGACATTATCACCCTAGTAAAAATAAAAGCACAATAGAGATTTAAAATATAAGAAAATATTTCCAGAATGTTAAATATAACAAAAATTTCAACAGTTGCCATTTTAAAAATTTTAAAAATGTTCACTCTTTCTTTTTTAGTTTTCAATTTTGTTTTAAACATATTAATATGTTGAACACTCAACAAAGCCCTGAGATGATGCCAACTCTCTATTTTCTTAAAGACCACACATTTCTCTATAATATTATCATTATTTTATTTTTAATAAATTTATAGTAAAAGCAATTTAAACATATTGAAGAAAATATAACCATAGTCCACAATTTTAACATAAACTCTTATCAGCAAGCAACATTTTTTGGCAATGTATATTTTTATTTATCCATAAGAAATAAATAATGAACTTGCAAAAAAATTGTGGCAAATAATCTATTATAAAATAATTGATCACTTACTATAAAATATGAACTGTATTATCTAATTGGTTTTGGCAATGAATTTTTAAAAGTATCAAATATCTAAAATCTTAAGGAAATACTTACATAAAACTAGAAATAATGATAGCCATTATTTTCATGTATGTAGAAAATTTAGCACATTTAAAGCAAACAGAATTTTACTGTATCACACTAACCATAAAAAGTATAAGAAAAGTACACTGTGAATGATAGTTTGTACTTGAAAATATTGTATTTGTCGATCATAACCTCATAATTATTCTAAATGTTAAAGGAGATAAGTAAATTCTGATTCTTCCCTATTCTTTAAGGCTAAGCACCCACAAATGCTCTGTAACTACTATCACTCAAAATTTGATGTGCTAATTTGCTTAATAATACTCCTTTTGGCTCTGTGAATGGTAAAAACCACTGGGGTGTATTAACCTTAGCAATGGACAAATTTACGTAAGTGTAGGAAATTTTAGACAATTTTGACAAAGTAATTAGATGTCTACGATAAGTAATTCACTGCTTTTTCAAACTGCTTTCCTGGTAACAAAGAAAATACTCAGAGATGCATAAATCTGGCACCTTTTAAAAAGTATAAGTAAGTTAAAATAAATCACTTGTGTCAGTGACTGAATTTCAGTGAGTTTTGTAAGATCCTCTACTGTAGGACTCTTAAGACACAACTGTTAATACAAGAATCTCCAGTATTAGATAAAAACAAAAGCAAATTCTGCACTGTTCTTCTAGTACACTCTGGGTTCTTTAACTAATAGTAAAATGTGAATGAGCCAAATCACAATAATTTATGCTACTGAAATATTAACTAAGATTCATATAACAGTTCATAGTATATTAACAGAATCATGTAACATGTATGATCTATTTATTATAAAACCATGAAATAGATAGTAATGAATGCATATTGAATTTCAGTAACTTAACAAAGATTATTCCTGCATAAAGAACTTGGAATTTAAACTTAGATCTTTGATAGTGATTCTGATTTTTTCCCAGAGTACTCTTTTTGACCTATCTTTTTACTGGATACCTTATTTTTCAATTCATAAAAGTCCAAAAAAATAGTTAGCTATTTTCTATAGATGAAATGATTACTATCAAGTGATATTTTTATTTAAATTAAAATTTCCAGCTTTATTTTATTTTGTTTAAAGATTTTATTTATTTGAGAGAGAGAGAGCATAGGTGCATGTGCACAAGGTGGGGAGGAGCAGGAGGAGAAGCAGACTCCCCGCTGAGTAAGGAGACTGACATAGGACTCATCCCAGGATGGGAGATCACAATCTGAGCCAAAGGCAGGCATGCCCAACCCACTGAGCCATCCAGGTGCCACCCAGCTTTATTTTAACTTTTCCTCCATAATGGAAGAGAATTGTCCTAGTTAGACTTGGTCTCTTGGAGCCTTCACAAAAACATACAATCTAGAGATTGCCAAATTCTGTCTTCTCTGTTTGCCAATCCTTTCCCTATTTGGACCCTTTCCTAACAACAGGTAGACTCTTGTCACTTATCATCAGTTAGAGAAAACTGTGAGCACTTAACATTATCTGAACTAAATACATGTTAATACTTAGAGGATATTCTTTTTTTAAAAAGATTTATTTACTGATTTGAGAGAGAGAAAGAAAACGTGAGCAGGGAGAGTGGAAGACGGAAGTGGAGAGAAAAAGTCCAGCAGACTTCCTTCTAAGCTCAGAGCCCAGTGCTGGGCTAGATCCATGACCCTGAGATTATGAACTAAAATCAAGAATCTGAAGTTCAACCAACGGAACCACCCAGGGGCCCCTACATAGGAGGTATTCTTAAAATAGCTCTTACTTCTGAACAAAATATATCCATACATAATTCCATTCATTCATTCATTCATTCACTCATTCGTTAATTCACTCATTCATGAATTGATAATTGAATGTCTATGTCTTGGTGTTGTTCACTGAATGCCTATATTCTTGGTTTTGGAGATACGGCTATAAATAAAATATTAAAGAAGTCTTAATTTGCATGGATCTAATTCTTAACAGTTGACGAAAGATGACAGAAAAAAATATATAACATTTTAGGTTGTGTTAATTGTTATGAAGTAAAATAAAGCAGAGAAATAATCTGGAAAATGAAATGAAAACAAAGGTTTGAGTAAAGCTAGGGAGAGTGCTCTATGGATTCCTAGAGGGAAGCTTTCCATAAAGAAGACACACATGACCCACAAGGAGCTCCTAACTAGGAGTAAATTTGACAGGTTCAAGAGGCAAAAAGAAAGCCATGGTGGCTGGAACAGAGTGAGCTAAAAGGGGCACTGGTTAGAAATAGTGCCAATGAGCTATCAGGGGTGCAGCTCAGTCAGGATTTCTGAATTTTATTTTGAGAGATGAGAAGCTATTAGATAATTTTAAGCAGAGGAATAAGATTCTTTGATTTACAGTTTAAAAGAATCACGTTGGCTTCTCTGTGGAGAACAGACTATAGGAGGGCAAGATGGAAAATGAGAAACCAAGTGAAAGCCTCATTAAGCAATCCATATGAGAGATAATGGTGGCTTTAATGAGTATAGCAGAGGCAGAAATGGTGAGGAGCAATCATATTTGTAATAAATCTTGAAGAGAGAGCCAAAAGGGCTTGCTGACAGAGTATACAATTAGATATACAAAGTTTTTGATAGAGCAATTGGAAAATGCAGTTAAAATTCATTAAGGTCATTCTTTCCTAGTAGCATCTGAGATAAATAAAAGGAAATCCATACTATTTTATTTAATTTTAGTGTGCCTATAACGTATGTCTATAGTTTTCATTTTAAAATACCTGCTCAGTAAAGAGACAAATGTAAAATAAAAATGTGTATGTCTAAGATGACCTAAAATATGGAACAGGTCAAGTGGAACTACAGTAAATAAGACAGGTCTTCCAAAGAGTTATGGAAGTGTTCTGGTTTTCACACTGGTTGTCTGAAATTGAAAGTAGTGGCTTAGACAGTTGGCCTAAGGAGAACCAAATGGAAATGCACATAGCAGTGACATAATTGTATCACAACATAAACAACTTTGGAAAGTGATTCAAAATAGAGTGTATCTCCCATAGCCATATTACTTTTCTAAGTGAGTTCTGAAAACTGATCTCATTACTTTATATTGAATATCCAGTAAACTATATTTCTTTTATTCTTTCCTTTTTGCTTGGAATTTTTAAGAAGATAATACTTTTCTGCTGCATATTTTCTTATCATAAATTAAGTTCATTCAACATTTCTATATAACATACCAGTTATTGTGATTAACAGCTTACGAAGACTTAAGAGTTCAGTGTTCTCATTTGTACTGAGAAGTCCTTATAATTTTTCGGTCATATCTTTATTTTTTAAAGATTTATTTATTTATTTTAGAGAGAGAAGAGGAGAAGGGGCAGAGGGAGAAGGAGAGAGAGAGAATATCAAACGGACTGCCCACTAAGCATGGAGCCCTGTGTGGGGCTGATTCCACCACCCTGAGGTCATGACCGGAGTTGAAATCAAAAGTTGGACGCTTAACTGACTGAGCCACCCAGGCACCTCTCAGAGATATCTTTATTAGATGTTTTTCCTTAGAGAGACATAGTAGTCTAAATTTATTTCTAGTACGACAATATATGTACAGGTTGTCAATCATCTTGCATTTTCATTCCGCTGTAATTTTATTTGTCTCTGTGAATATACTATGAGCATCTTGAGATAAGGGAACTTTTCTTATTCAAACTGATCCCTAACACATAGCACAGTAATTTAATAAATATTTACAAATGAAATTAACAAGTGAATTAAAATATGATCTATGTCTTATAAAATTATCTGTGAAAATGTTTGAATTAAAAAGAAGTGAACTTTGAAGTAAATGTCTTGCAAGATTGATATCTATGAAGACAAAATAGTCAATTTCATATAAATGGAATCTCCCTGGCTTCTTTTGTCTAGCACAATGAGATTCATCCATGCTGTTGCACATAGAGGAAGATACTCTTTTTATTGATGAGAAGTGTTCTACTTAATGGTAAGAAATTGAACACCTTAACCCTAATATTGAAGTCAATGTTAATTTTCAATGTGTCATAATCTTTGAGGAATTTGGGAAGATGAGAAACAAGTACCTTGTCTCCGAACATTTTTCTAAGAATTGGTTTTAATTCCCATGTTATCTTCATTGTTCTGTGGAGTAGAACATGGAACAAAACAAGTGTTAAGTAACATTAAATTAACTGAAAATTCATTCTCTTGTGGTAATATAAGGTTGATTATATAATCAAAGCTTGAAATATCAAGGCATCTTTTATTTCATTCTTTATCAGTTGAATTCTGCTTCTTTAGAAAATGATATTATTTTTTCTTCTCATTAGCATAACTAGAGCACTACAAGATTTTTTTTAACTACATTTAGACTCTTTCAAATTTACAAATTTTATTTAGAGTAAGTTCTTAACTACTTTCTAATATTTCTAATTTCCTCAACTTTCATTTTTGACGGCTCTAGCAGGATGTAGGGGAAATAATACAGATTTAAGAGCCAAGTTAATTTTGACAGATAATGGTTACTTTATTTCTAACCCCTGCCCAAATCTGTTGATTATCAGTTGCTGTCCTTTTATCAAGTATTTTATTAATGTGATTGTATTTATTCTTTCCACCCTGCTCTGCTGAAATTCTTAGCACTGAGCACACAGATATTGCATGCAGTTTAAATAGGTAGTAAATTTAGAATACCTGAGAATGTTTATTGCATCTACAATGGTGATAATGTTAATATTGTGTAGGCTAAATACTAAATAAAATTTAAAGACCCATGACCATATGGATTATGATTAAGAACAAATACTATTTACCAGGAATTACAAGAACATTTTCATTTCATGCATTAGCTTCCAGTCATTGTATATAGTTTTTTAGCGTGTGTTTCTGAAAAGGAAGCTGAGGATGTGTTTCTACAGAATAGGGTAAGGAAAGACATGATACAAAATTGTGCTTTACTCTTTTTCATGGTTAATTCTAGTAAATACTGCAGCATTTCTTTTAAGGGCAATCTGATTCATTTGAATGATTATAAACAATGTACTCTTTTATACACCTTTGTGCCATTTGCATTGTAGGTTCAACAAGTAGATAGTTAAATGTATTTGTTGTTTTAAGTTAAATGAATTGGACCATAGAGTTATATTTTGTTTTGGGTCATTCAAAGCAATATTCCACTTATTTGGGTAAGATTAAAAATTTTAAACCAACATACATCATAAATAAAAACTAAGAAAGATTGTGATTTACTTTAGAACTAAAAGTAATTTTTTACCTTGTTTCTACTTAAATCCAGCAATACTTCCCAAAAAGAAACTGCATATTTTCCTTTAAAAAATAAAATGTTGGCAATAAGTATCAGGGAGATTTTCAGCTCAGTATCAAATAGGCTGGGGCAGTGTATATGGGGGTCAGAGAGGATCCATTGTACATAAGCCAAGAGAATAAGGCAAGAAGTGGAGAAAACATTTTTTAAAGCATTCATACACCTTACATAGTATACCAGTATGCCATAATATATATTTTATATATTTTATGTCAGTAAAAATCAGCTTGTCCATCAACAGACAATATGGTGTTTGGAATAACTGAAAAGAAATTCACAAAAATCTGTCACTAACTTGGAAACATATAAACCTCACTTTTTTTTTTTTTTAAGATTTTATTTATTTATTTGACACAGAGAGAGGGATTACAAGTAGGCAGAGAGGCAGGCAGAGAGACAGGGAGAGGAGGAAGCAGGCTCCCTGCCGAGCAGAGAGCCCGATGTGGGCCTCGATCCCAGGACCTTGAGATCATGACCTGAGCCGAAAGCAGAGGCTTTAACCCACTGAGCCACCCAGGCGCCCTAAACCTCACTTTTTAAAATTCTGCTTTTTATGTTAAAAACATATGTCTGTTTTATAGGAAAACTAAATCAAGCTGCACAGGTGATATATAAAATAAACAATTTCTTCCTGATGTTCAAAGTGAACTATAGTTATAGCCATATAATTACAGTTCTGTTATTTTCTTTCTTATCAACCAGACTTGCAATTGAAATGAAAAAGTAAAACCAACATGTAACACTAGAGTAATGCATGTATATAACTATGTATTTAGATGTTCTTTTGTGATAATTATTTCCTTTTAATAGAGCTATGATTTCATAGCTTTCTTATAATACTCATATGCCAAAGTAGGATATCAGTATGATGCTGAAATTTCAATATGATGATGGAATCATTTTTTTTTCAAAGAAAGGCACTTACTATACTTAAAAATCAATATATTGGTGGGGCACCTGGGTGGCTCAGTCAGTTAGGCATCTGCCTTCAGCTCAGGTCATGATCCGGGGGGTCCTGGGATTGAGCCTCACATCAGGTTTCCTGCTCAGAGGGGTCTGCTTCTCCTCTCTCTCCCTCATCCTCTCCCCCTGCTTGTGGTTGCCCTCTCTCTCTCTCAAATAAATAAATACAATCTTTAAAAAAAAATCAACATAGGTGCTGAAGGGGTCAGTGGAAGAACATAAACATATTCTACATTAGGAATTTCTCTGTTAGCTCAACCACTCTAGTTGATCTCTACAATGTGATATGTGTTACAAAGTTAAGTAGAGCTTGCAAGTTCAGTTTCAATGTCATTTATTTATGGGGCAACTCTATTACAGTTATCAAAACCCACAACTTCCCTGGAACCTTAACTTAGCAAAACTCCAGATACACATGTAATGGATATAGTGAAGTTTATTGGTAGTAGGCATCTGCTTTTTAGGTCTGAATAGCACTTGAAGTTCCATAAGGAACTACTTCTTTTCTATTCCAGTCACACAATCCTGATAAAGATACACTAACAAAACTTTGGCCACTCAACTGAAAAGTTCACACGTGTGACCAAAAAAGTGCCAACTTTTTATTCCTTTTCTTGCCTTTCTCATTTTAGAATCTTTTGGATGTCAAATACAGGAGGATCTTAATTAAACCATGTTAACTGCCATGTGAAGAAAACCTGCATTTATTAGCAGAGGATAAGCTAAATGGAGAAAAGCAGTCATAGGGGACAGAGAAGAAATAGACAAACAGTATGAGGGAGACAGAGAGGCAAAGACAGAAGAAAGGAAGGAAGGAAGGAAGGAAGGAAGGAAGGAAGGAAGGAAGGAAGGAAGGAAGAAAAGGACTCTGTGTTGTTGTACACAACTGTCCATAATATTCCCAGAACAGCCCTGGTTGGCTCTCCTCTCCTCTCAATGTTAGCAGCTAACCCTGAGGATGAGGCACAGATTCCTCTGTTTTGATTAATACTGTTAGTGGGTCTCTGCCCTATGTATCATAAAAGGATAGGCAGATTAAAAAGGGCTTTTAGAAAAACAGAATAGAAGAAAGTGTGACTAGTATCACTGTGTAACATTTAGAGCTTTAGTCAGCTTTCCTACAATCTATTAAGGAGTATATTAATGTAATCAACATTCTGATAATGAAGTAAAAAGTGGGTTTTTCAATGTTCCTATCATCCAGATTCAAGTGTTTACAGACTACATCAATCGATTGCTTGTTTTAAATTTTCCTTGTGTGTGATAAACTGGCAATTAAAAGAATGCAGAATATTCCAGGACAGCTCTGAATTATAAAAATTAAGGTAAAATTAACATAATTTTCCTTCAGGAAAAACTTCCTAGAATAGGTTTTCAAGCTAGTTGTTTGAATTTAAACAAGATGAAGTGGTTCAGTGTTGGAAAACATATTCAAGGTAAAGGTAAAAATAAACATCAATATGTATAGTTCAGCAAATGAAAGGCACACAAATATGAAATTTATGGATTGACATAGAATGAGAGGTAATTCTAAATTCTTAAAGGCAGCATTGCATGGAGTGGGCATTCTAGAAAGTGTTATGTCATACCAAGGTAGCAAGTCAAAGAGGGGTTAATATTATGAGGTCCTTTCATGCATAGTATTAGAGAAGTCTGTGACATATGTGAGAATGAGGAAGGAGAACCCTGGTGACAATTCAGTTACTCAGCTGCCAAGGAAAATTTAGTTCAGGCCACAGACTTGTAACTTAGGTCTGCCTCTGCAGACCTAATCCTTGAGAAACTGGACCTATCAATCCTAAAATCAAACGTAACAGCTATCTACTCTTATTGGAGCACTCTCTTTGATATGTCACCAACAATCACACACTTACAAAGATTTCCCTCCAACTATACACTGTACTTACCCAAGAAGACCTTTAAGAGAACTTCCATTCTGCTAAAATGTCACTGACATTTCAGTCCCTCTATCCTCACCCCGGAATTGTTTGCCACCCTTTACTGTTTGGTGCCCCATGCAACTGATTAGCTGGAATGCATCTTAATCCACCTATGGACAGAGGACAAGGGTAAGTCAGGGAGATGATTCAGGAGACCTGTGTGTAGTAAGGAGAGTGATTTGGTAGCTAAAGAGAATAACAGTGTAAGTTGACATAACGTGGGGAAATTTCAGGGAGGGGGTTGAATATTCAGGGAATGTGAATCACTCTTTGTTTTTCACATGAGATCTGGCAGGAGCACAGCAGGCAATGTCTGTTTTGTTCCCAAGGTCATGGAGCCAGGTTGATGATGTAGCTCCTGCTGCTCTAGGTATCTCATGAAGTGACAAGTCACCCACCATTGTGAGAAATTTACACCACTAATTAATATATCTCAGACAAGGCCACAAATTTCAAATTGGTCTTAAATAGACTCCATTTTCTGAAAATGACAACATTAACTTAAAAATCAATAATGAGGATTTATTTTATTTATTTATTTTTTAAAAGATTTTATTTATCTATCTGCCAGAGAGAGAGAGAAAGAGAGAGTACAAGCAGGAGGAGCAGCAGGCAGAGTAAGAGGGAGAAGCAGACTTGCTGCCCAGTAGGGAGCCCGATGTGGGACGTAATCCCAGGACCCTGGGATCATGACCTGAGCCGAAGGCATATACTTAACCAACTGAGGCACCCAGGCATCCCAAAAATTTACTATAAGACACAGTTTGGACATTTAAAAGCAGTTTTAGATAACTGTAGTAAAACAGAATTGCATGTAACTGCATAATAAGCAGTTAGAACATAGTGTAACAAATAGGATGTGACTAAAGCAGACTATTGGGAAACTATAGTTTCATGAAACATATTAGACAATAATAAGACTGAAAAATAATAAGTTGAGCAAGTTAGATCGTAGAAAAACACCCATGGAATAATCTTAAGATAGACCCCCAAAAGCCAATAATAAGGAGCAGAAATAAGACAAAGATATAATATATCAGTAATGTAAATAAGGATGAGTTACAAAAATCTGTTAAAAATTGGCAAGACTGGTAAATTTTTGTTTAAAAATGGAGGGCACAGACAGATAATATTAGGAATTAAACGAATTTTCACAATTTAAAGACATTAAAAATAAAAGGATACCATAAAATCTAAACAGTAATAAGTTAGTAAATAAATAGATAATCTCTAGATGAATGTAATATGCCAAAATTTAAAGAGGCAACCATGTGTACTGGGAGACAGTTTCCCATGAGTCTCTTGTGTTTCAGCAAATCTTGCAAGAAAAGTTAGTATCTTTGTTCTTTGTTCCAAACTACCTTTTCAAGGATGTTTGTATAGCAAATAGTCTTAGAAAAACAAAGATAGTGTTTCCCACCAGAGTTAAGGCAAGTTTACCCACAGCATTTAACAGAAATAGTATCTGCTCCAGAGTAAAGGGCAGGAATGCTTACTGAGGAGTATAAAATTTTGGGTTCCAAATATAAAGTCAAATTTCCTCTTCTGTAATGTACCCCGTTGCATGTGTAAGTATACACCTGGGTCCACCTGCGGTATCATTAAATAAACGTGATGGGAATTGAAAATGGAGGAATTTAGCATTCTTTGTTTGTAGATGGTATGACTGCCTATAGAGAAAACCTCAAAGGATGTATAGATAAATGATTAGTCAGATGTGTTAATCGTAAGATCAATGTCAAAAAAATTAGTTATATATTTATATACTAGCAACAAAATCATCCATAGGTAGAGTGACTATATGATTTATTATCCAAACAGGGGCAGTCTGAAGAGTGAAAATGAAAGCACTTAATAATTAATAATAAACAACCTAGGTGGACCTCAGCAAACCGAGAGTTAGAACTTCTATATAAGAGGTTAAACGTGGAAGCAGGGAAAGCAGTTAGATTGGTATTAAAATAATACGGATAGCTTGGACCAAGGTGGCAGAAATGTTGTTGGTGAGAAGTAGTAAGATACTGAATACACTCTGAAGAGGGGGCAAGAGTGTTAGAAAGAGACATTCTTTTTTTTTAAAAAAAAAGGAAGAAAAAATAAAGTAAAAAGACACTCAAAGTGTAAGAATTATCTGTAGCACACATAAAAGCAAAGGATTTTGATCCAAACATATAAAGAGCCCTAAATAAATTTAAAGTGATAAAACACAACCAAGAAAAGAGAAATAACAGATATTATACAAAAGAAAACATGAAAAAAATCTTTGATGAGAACTTTAAAGATCTACTCTCTTAGCAACTATTCAATATATTATTAGTTACTATAATCACTATGTATAGAATAATACTCAGCAATAAAAAGAAACAAACTACTGATAATCAAAGTATGCATAAATCTAAACATCATATTGAGTAAAATAAGCCAAGCAAACAATAGTACCTGTATATAATTCTATACATATCAAATTCTAGAAAGTGTAGACTAATCTGTAGTGATAAGTAATTCAGAGATTATCTGAAAAAAGTGCAGGGATTGAAAAAAGGCACAGGAAACTTTCAGAAGATGGTGAAAATGTTTACTATATTGACTGTGGTGATGGTTTCACATGTCTTATATTTATTCAAAACTGGTGAAATAAAAAAAGGTGAAGTCATGCAATTTAAACAAGTGTAGTTTATTATACTTCAATTCAATTTCAATAAAGTAATAATAAAATGAAACAAAAATAAACATTTTTTTAGAGAAAATGTGCTGAGAAAATAGATTTCCAGTAAACCTGAATTCAAAGAAATGTTATTGAAAGTTCTTCAGTAAAAGAAAAATGATTCACGAGGAAAATATGGATTTACCAAAGGAAATGAATAGCAGCAGAAGTGGTAAACACCTGAGTAAATTAAAAAAAATTATTTAAAAGATCTTGGTTGTTTAAAGTCAAAACTATACTAATGTATTGTCAGGTGTGTAGCCAATGTTGAAATAAAATGTATGTAGGTTGGGTATAAAATAATCAATTCCATTGAATACATTCACAACAGTTCTGAAATGAGGCAAGTGAATTGGACCTTTGTATCTCAAATCAACTAGTTATTTCCCTAGGAATTGCTGGCCATGGGAGGGGGGTGCATAGCTGTGAACAGTCAGCTTGAGGAGCAAGTGCCTGTTTAGAGAGAAGGGGGAATTCAGGCAGTGTACCACAGCTCCACTATAATAACATTTTGTTGTTTTTAATGGATTGGAAGTTCAGGGATATTTCTTAAATAACTTTGTTTCATTGTTTCTTTGTATATATCAAATTATACATGCTTCTTTGTATATATCAACGATTTCTAAATTAAAATAAAAACTATTTTAGCAATTCAAAACATCATATGGATCAGAGCAAATCAGTGTTCACAAAAAGAAATGTGCACTATTCCCTGTGGTGTATACAGGGCACAAACTATGATCTAAAATATAACCAATTAGAAGACATTATGTACATGGTTTGTCACTGAAGATATATATCCTGAAAATAAATACATGAAATATGAAATAATAGGAGGATTTACACATTCATGTAGTAGAAAGTATCCAATGCCACAATATATCCTACAAACACAATAATGGATCAGGATTTCTATTCATTACTCAATGTCATTTTTGTGTCACTTATAATTTCACAGGTAACTTTATAAAAATCCTCACCTCTCTGGCTCATAGTAACTTTGAAACTCCCTTTGTTTTGCAGGCCTCCTCAGAGACTTAGAGGCAAGTGTAAATAATGTGTTTTACTGATTGATGTCTTGAAATCCTATGAAATTCAGAGTAAGAATTGCTAAGAAAGATACTTGGTTTAATTAAGGAAAGGTACCGCATATGAAAGCTCTGGGAATGAAATATTGGATGTCTGTGTATTCTTGATAAGCATTTTCTTCATCTGTCAAATGAAGGAGGGGGAATCATGCTTTATACTTTGCTAATGGATTTTCTCTCTGCTAACAAACTCAAAGCTTGAACTAAAGCAAAATTGCCACATACCCCATTTCCATGATATCCATATTTATTTCCCTGTTACTTTATTCTTAAATTGCAGATTTGAAATGTACTCACACTTATTATTTATGCTTTATGCTTGAGGTTATGTTGTGTGATTAAAGAACAAACTTAACTCAAAAACCATATATTTGCCATTCCCCTTTAAAAGCTACTATGAGGTTTTAGGAAAATGAGTTTAAAAATGACAGTTTTAATATTTACATAGTAGCAGTTTCAAGATCATACATATACCAATAAAAGCTAATAAATAACATTAGAGGGATATAACATCAACTCATTAGATAAAGTTATATTTTATTTATTCTTTTAATTAATCTTAAACAGCTATATTTGAAAGGCAGTAAGAACAAATTTTAAAAATAAATGGTTAATCATAGAATTTCACTTACATGTGGATTTAAGAAACAAAACGAATGAACATAGGGGGGGAAAAAAAGAGAGAGGCAAACCAGAAAACTGACTCTTAACTATAGAGAACAAACTGAGGGTGCTAGAGGGAAAGTGGGTGGAAGATGGATTAAATCGGTGATGGGTATTAAGGAAGGTACTTCTGATGAACACTGGGTATTTAATGAAAGTGATAAATCACTAAATTCTACTCCTGAAATGAATATTACACAGTATGTCAACTAACTGGAATTTAAATAAAAACTTGGAAGAAAAAAGTAGTTGGTTTATTTATTTTTTTAAAGGAAATCTCTTTTTTTTTAATTTTTCAAGATTTTATTTATTTATTATTTATTTGAGAGAGACACCAAGAGAGCTAGTGAGAGAGCACAAGCAGGGGGAGCTGCAGAGGGAGAGGGAGAATCAGGTTCCCTGCTGAGCTGACAACCAGACTCCAGGCTAGATCCCAGGATTCTGGGATCATGACCTGAGCCAAAGGCAGATGCTTAACCTACTGAGCCACCCAGCTGCCCCAAAATAGTTGGTTTATTAAATAAAAAGCCATTCTATTTTCTTTCAGTAGACAAGTGATATTTCTTTTTTATTTTCTTCTAGAAATATGGTCTTTGTATACATATATGAAAACATATTCTTTTCTCCTGTTTTATTTTTGGCAATACAAGCAAATGACTCCCAAGACAATGATTGGGATTCTGATAGATAAGGGAAATACATAGAGATAGATATGGAAAATACATAGAGAAGAGGAAGTATCTAAACCTGAGAAAGAAAGAAGTGAATGCGGGCTTCTTTGTGGCATGAAGCAATTGTTTGATTTTTGCTAAAAATAATGTCAAAGTAATACAGATCTTGTGATCCAGAGAAACAGGTTCCTACTACATACCTCCTCATCTGCAAGGCCATTCCCCTAAGGCAATAACCTGCAAATATTAATATTTCTAGTTTTAATTTCTTTTAATATTTAAACTCTAAAGCTATGAAATGTCAATGGATGATATCTATTGACTCCATAAAATAAAAAAGTGAGAGTTTAGTACATTTAAACTATCTGGACCTCCTTCCTCTTTCCTTTTCACAAGCTTGATAGTTATATTATTGCTTGAGTTCTTGTCTTGGAGCAAAACTCTTGCAATTTTCCTTTTTATTTCTGTATGCCTTTCAGCCACTTATCTCTGTTTTAGTTTTTTTACCTTACAGTGTAATATATACATACATATGTGTATTTATTTATACACTTTATATAAAGTATATATATATACTTTTATATTCTTAAAAAATTTATTGAGAATATGGAACAGATTATTCCTTCATTGTAATTTTATTATAAATTAATATTTTTTAAGATTTTATTTTTTTTATTTATTTGACAGAGAGAGATTACAAGTAGGCAGAGAGGCAGGCAGAGAGAGAGGAGGAAGCAGGCTCCCCACTGAGCAGGGAGCCCGATGCGGGCCTCGATCCCAGGACTCTGAGATCATGACCTGAGCCGAAGGCAGAGGCTTTAACCCACTGAGCCACCCAGGCACCCATAAATTAATTTTTTAAAAGAAAATATCTCCAGATGTACATAGAAAGCCTCTTCCACCAAACTCAGTTTTCAGAATCACCATAATATGCTGTGTAACATTTCTGAATGTCTGATATGCGTATAAACAAATAAATGAATGCATTATGATATAGTTTTGTATAGCTAGATGTTTAATTTATGTTTTCGTGATACAATCAAAATAACAAATAATATAGTTGTGAATCTATATATATTTTGAAAATGTATTTGTAGGATAAACTTTTAGGGGCAAAAATGATTAATCAAGCCATATACACATTTTTTTTATTTTTAAAGATATTTTCAAATTGCCCTCTAAAATGTGTGCATCAACTTATAACCTCATATCTTATACTCTCAAGTCTTATATACAATTTATTTACCTCTTTTCCATATGATAAGCAAAATGTTTTTTCATTATTTTCTCTTTCATTTTCTGTGTGTTAAGTGAGAGCAAATATCTTTTCATGTACTGACTGGCATTCTTTTCCTATGAATTCTCCCCTCATATCACCTGTTTGTATTTGAATCGTTTATGTTTATGACATATATTACTTATTTTTATATTTAAGAACTACCTTGTGCATTACTTTTGTTGCAAACAATTTCCAAGTTTGTTCCACAGTATTTTTGCCATGCAGATTTTTAAAAATTTGTTTGGATCATTTCAGTCTTTCTTCCTAAATATTGTTTTGAAGCATTTTAGAAATACTTTATAATTATTTTACCTTAATCATCTGGGTTCTTTCATACTATTCCAGTGTTTTCATTTATTTATTTTATAATTTTAATTCCATCATGAAAAACAAGAATAAACTGATGGTTACCAGAGGGGAGGTGGGCAGGGGTTGGGGGAGAGTAGGTGAAGGGGATTCAGGAGTGCGCTTGTGATGAGCACTGACTAATGCATGTATAGAATTTCTGGATCTCTATATTGTACACCTGAAACTAATATAACACTGTATGTTAACTATACTGGAATTAAAGTAAAAGCTTAATAAAATTTTTAATTCCATCAGAATTTTTAGTATATTTTCTTACATTTCTTTTTAGGATTATTTTCAAATTTATACTCTCTAACTTGACTGTGAAGTTCTTCCAAATGTCAGAATCTTCACAAAGACCTCCATAATATTATTGATGCTATTTTACTTTATTTTTATCTACTCATCTTTTAGAGCTCAGAGTTCATTGGGACTGTATTTCCCATAGAAGAGTTTTTGTGAATTTTTTGTTTCTTTGAAGCAAATCGCTCTATGTCCAGTATCTCTTTACTGTTCTAACTGCACCTCAATTTTCTTTTGTTGGACTGCCCTTTCTTCATTATATACATTTTCATTATGAATCAAGCTGCCCTGTCATCTCTATCCTGAGTTTATTCATATTTGTCTAATGACTTTCTTTTTTGCTTATATTAATGAGTTTTCATTCCATTTAAGGAAGCTTAATATAGGGTTCTCCCTACTTTCACCAACTGCTGTTAAAATACTCATATCAAATCTTAAAATAGAAGTTGGGTTGTCATTTTCCTATTTGGGAAAGCATCACCTAAATACTTTAAGATACCTTTATTAATGTGAGTTGCTGATTGGAGTGGGAGTGTCCAAGGTTTTTTTTTTGTTTGCTTTTTTGTTGTTTTGTTTTGTTTTGTTTTTCTAGAAATGACCACTGGAGTCCTTTAGATGAATAATTTAAGTTTAGTTGTGCCAACTGCCTTACATTATCAGTTCATAAAATGTAAGTCTGTGGGTTCAATAACTTTTTCATGGGGCTTGCAGATCGGGGCCATTTCAGCAGAACTAGCATTAGTAATCTCACTCCACACCTCTAAACGCTTTCCTTCTTCTTTTTTTTTTTTAAAGATTTTATTTATTTATTTGACAGAGATAGAGAGATCACAAGGAGGCAGAGAGGCAGACAGAGAGAGGGGGAAGCAGGCTCCCTGCTGAGCAGAGAGCCCGATGCGGGCCTCAATCCCAGGACCCTGAGATCATGACCTGAGCCGAAAGCAAAGGCTTTAACCTACTGAGCCACCCAGGCGCCCTAAACGCTTTCCTTCTAAGCCTCATAGTCCTAGTTGGTAGCAAAGGGGGAAAAAGGAGAAACATCATGAGCATGAAGCAGTGTAGACACATTCATCTCCCCTAGCCTACAACCCACTTTTCACAAAAGTTTCTACCAAAGTTAGGGAGTAGTGAATGCTCTTGTATAAAAGCAAGATAATCAGTGACTCTGGAGAACCCTGCTTTGTTTTGTAAAAAGGACAGAGAAATAGTAGTTAGTGAGGGAGCACCAGGGGAACCAATAGAAGACTATAAGTGCCTGCCTCCATTCTGTTTTGTAATTTATAGGCTTTTCCTAAGAATCAAATAGATAAGTAAGACTTAAAATTATCCTGTATATACTGACAGAGAGTACAGGTTATATGCTGGGTAAATGAAATCCCAGAAACATTGTGTAAAATGCAAACCAAGACCCAAAAGAAAACAAAGAGAAAAGACCTCAATATTCTCATATATGCAGACTAAGCTGTGCAAAAAACTAACAATAAATCTATGAGGGAGATTTATATATATTTGTGTGGCTGCCTCAGAGCTGGAGTTAGTACTGTTTAGATTCATTCCTCATGTTAGAAGGCATTAATGGAGGAGACTAGATCATATTTGATTTTGAGGTATTTATGAACAGAAAATCTATTCACATCTATTTTTAGTATATTAATTTAAAATATTCACTCAGTCAAGCCACTGGAGGGGAAATAAATGGCAATTCTCAGGGAAACAGTTTTAACATGACCTGAAACTGAACCATGAATAGCTAATTTTTAAATTGAATATGCTAAATGCTTACCTATTTTCATCTCCTTTATCTGGTATAACATATGCATTGTATTATGATACAGACCTCAAACTCTAATTTTAGAGAAAACATAAATATTACTACTTTCCTTTCTGAGGGAGCAGTTTACATCCAGCTAAAAGTTTGTTGCCGCAGATAACAATACCTGTCAAACGTTGAAAATATACGCTCTCACATACTACCTCCAGCTTTAAATGAGAAATGTTCTCATTGCTATATGGATGCACAACTACACAGCTCTATCCTAGAAAACTTTCCCTAGTCTTCTTTATTTTTGAGACAATGAAGTAAACATTTAATGTTTATTGAGCAGGATTTATGAAGCTGTCAGTGAACTGACACATGGCAATAAAAGGTATTGTGGCTGGAGTCTAGATAATCTGCAGCTGAATGAATTACACTAATTCTGGGGCTTGCATATTCATGCTATGGAAATGGTTCTTGTAACAGATTTCTTCATTGTCTGCAGGTGCCACAGCGTGGTAAGAAGTAAAGTTAATTGCACTCTAGGACGTGTGGGAATTCACACGTCCATAGAGTTGGCTTGTTTTCTGAAAGAGTATTCATGATTTGTGTAAGGAAGCCAAAACAACCATAATTAAATTATCACAATTGAAAACACTTAACTTTTGAAAAGACATTAGAAATAGAAATAGGAATTTCTTACTACCATGTTAATATCAGAATTTTATCTTCTTCTAGCTTCCAAATAACACACACACTTATGTTTCAAGTTTAATGTTGCTTGATGGAATGAAAATGTTGCTTGTATCATTCTACTTAAGCTACTTGCATATACCTATACCTATACCTCCTAGGTAAATGAAATTACCTTCTTCTGTAACTTAATCAGAGGAGGTGTTTTCCCTTATGGGGCATAATAAAAGCAAAGTGTTTTATATACTTCAGCAGAAGGTAAGTTAGAGGGTCTATGGAAAGAGGCAAGTTAATCATAAAAAAGATGCACATACTATTTTCTTATTGTGAACCAGTATTCCCAGCTACACTGCAGGATTCAGTTGAAAAAATGTGCCAATTCTCTGCATTTTGCATTGATTAATGATAAGAGAGCTGCCAATGTTTTTGTTCTTTTTGAATAGTTTTTTAAAAATTTAGAATGATTTCATGCATTCATCCAGGCCCCTTTTGTTTCTTTGTTATAGTTCTTCAGTTTACAGAGATTTTCTTAGGAAGATTCTAACTTTTGCTTTTCTGTTGAATAACTCTATTTTTGAGAACTCTATTTATTGGTAGGTCAACATATTAGATATAGAGAAACAAATATACTTTTGGTAATATTATTAATAGAATAAATGTAATAAAATGCATAAACTTGTGTATTTTTACTATTAGAAAAATCAGCATTATATGCCATCTTGGGAAATTAAATTATGTTTTCAGGAAAAAGGTGGCAGTAAGGTTGAATTTTGAAGGGGAAAAAGGCATGAATTCTAAGTAAACAAACAAAATGTTATATTTATTACAGTGACAGCTTCATCAAATGATGGAGATTTAAGGTGGTAAGTTATGGGAAAGTAGAGGTGCTGGTGAAAGATGTATGTGAGTTAAAGCAGGGAATAATATGGGAGAGAAACCAGCATAAATAATAGTCCTTAAGTCTCATGTTAATGCCTTTGGAAGGGATGCAAACAGTGATTTTGAGGGATTTCTAAAAGAGAAATCTGCAAATCTCTTAACTCTACAAATCTCTCTGTCAACTATGTGGAGGTTGAATAAGGTAAAGAGGAGGAGGGGCATCAGTATTGGAGCCAGATTGATGTATAAGGAGGAAAGATTTAGCATCCTAAATGTCTAGATTGCAACACCAAAGTGAAAATTTGTAGAGTTACTGTTTTAGTTTCTGGTGACAATGCATTTTGGATATTATGATGCAATATATGAATTAATATCATTAGTAATTACTGATGTAATATATTAATGTAATTAATAGGGTTATAACAGTTTTTTTTTTCCTGAGTATACTCATGTGTGAAGTAGATATCCAACGTGCCTAAATTTTTATTTAACCTCCTGAGGTATAACAGAAAGTTATGTATTGTGTTTCAAGGGAATTTAAATATATAGATTATATGCATAAGGAAATATTGTTTGTAAAAACACTTGTCCATTAAGTAGAACTTCCTAGGACAGCCATAAATTTCAGTTTTCAGTTTGAAATTTTGATTTTAAATAAACTAAATTCAGGTGAAGAAAGTAATACAAATACACTGTAGAACATTTGGAAAATAAATATGATTTTATAATACTTAAAATCATCTTCACTGATGTCTTACTCTTCTGAGGTCTCACATTTTGTTGATATCTGGATTCTGGGAGGAGACCTTTTCATATACGTATGACACTATCTTTGTGTTTAATATACTGCTTGCTATGTAATGTTGTATATTTAAAAATAAGGTGATACAGGAACACAAAATAATAATAAAGAATATAAATATAAATACATACACTAAAATAAAATGTAATAAAATATATGGAATTTGTATTTAATACAAATACACTTGTTTATATTTACAAATATATAGTTAAATACATTTATACGTTTTCAAAATGAAAGTCAATCTTGAATGTACTTTGTGTGACACAGAATTCACAGTAACAAAGAAGTTCTTGATTTTATTTTAAATATAAGTTGCAAACATTTTCTTTCACATGGAATGTCAACATCTGAGTGTTACTGGAGAAACTCTTATAAACTAATGTTATGTAGAGATTCTACCTATGATTCTTACAGGGAAGATATTTCAAGCTGTAGTTAATATATAAACAAGACATACAAAAATATTTTGCCAGGTTTCTTCCTCTCATAGATTAGCTGGTTTACTACAGTATCATGTAATATTGACTCTTCAAAATAAACCCAAAGCAAAATATATACCATATATTTACAGTAACATGTCACTAAAAATACATATCTAGAACTAATTTTAAATATTTCATTGAAGACTGTTTTCTCCACAATTGCATTTCTTCATTCTAGGAGCAGTTTACTTTATTGCTGGACCTTCTTCATTGAGTTATAAACCTCCAAAAATATTTTAGGCAATAAACTAAATATATTTAAATTTTTTGAAACAACGTTCCTCAAAATACCTGTATTTAGTATCGGTTGCTCTAAAATTCTAAACACGCAGACCAAGAAACTGAAAGTTGTTCAGATAAATCATTAAACTGTATTAGGAAGGGTAAAAGCTTTTTTCATTTTATATTATAGAGTATTTGAACCATTTATTTTTTTATTCTACATATATTTATTAAGTATCACCACTATATGCCAGGAAGTGATCTAGACATTTGGTACATATCAGTGAAAAAGTGGACAGAAATCCTACCCTTTTTGAGAGTTTGAGCTCAAATTTGTAAGAATCTCTTACACTTATATAAGAGACTTGTGCATAACTACTTACTATAATCTTAGATATTTACTGTTCATTTGGTTCTTATAATACCTTATTTGTTTAAAGCCCCATGATTTCTAAAAGGGCCATAATGCCATTACAACATCAATTTTACTTTGTAACTACAAAGCCATATATCTCCTTTGGACATTTTCTAATTTAATACAGGCACTTTAATTTTATCACATTATTTTCATAATTAACTTTTATTGAGTTCAGTTTCATCATGTTACTTAAGGTTGTTTAATTAAAATATTTGTTTGACTCATTAAAACAAATTAAAGATAGGCAATTAAAATGTTCGTTTTATTCTGCCACAAATGTACCATAATTAGTGGCTCAGTTATGGGTTGATCAACCTGTTGTTAGGGCCAGTACTTTAGAGAGATTTCTTACTTTTGTATTAGTTTCAACTAAATATGGAATATTTCTTTACTTTTTATACCTTTTAATTTGAAAATATGTACCATATCTCCAAGATGAAGGATACTTGGATTTACCATTCTCTGCTCAATAATCCTATGTTGGGGGCGCCTGGGTGGCTCAGTGGGTTAAAGCCTCTGCTTTCGGCTCAGGTCATGATCTCAGCATCCTGGAATCGAGGCCCGCATCAGGCTCTCCGCTCAGCGGGGAGCCTACTTCCCCCTCCCTCTCTGTCTGCCTCTCTGCCTACTTGTGATCTGATCTCTCTCTCTCTGTCAAATAAATAAATAAAATCTTTAAAATAATAAAATAAAATAAAATAATTCTTCTTACTTGGCTTCTGGGACACTACATACTCCTGAATTTACTTTTTTGCAATGATTGTTAATGGCATGCCTTGACAAGAAGTCCAATAGCTTGGTGTGAAAACGATAACAGAAATACAGAAATATATAAGTGTATGCTTCTGAGTAACTCTCTTTCTTGTTAAGAGTTACATCCCGTGCACCACTGTGACTTGCCCCTCGCCTAGTGTAAAAAAATCCAGAGCTCCTAGTTCCTCCAACCTGAGAAGTTCCTCATTCCCTGCAGACTGTGCCCTGTTGTCTGTATACACATGTGCCATCATGAAGAACTGGGGCATCACTTGTGAGATTCTGCATCCACTGATTTACATTTTTGTTTTGTATTCCTCTATACTCAGTGTCTGTTGGTTTGAGAGTAAACTGAAGTGAAAGCAACAGTAAAGTAAAACAAACAAACAAACAAAACACCCTCAAGTCGGAGTCATCATTCTCCCTGAAGTTATGCTGGATTGGCTCTTTTTTCTTTTGCATATTTTATAGCTTTTTATCAGGCTACTTTGTTAGAACCCTTTCAGGTAATCCAGCTCTCAATATTGGAGTTAGGGAAAGGCATCTAAATAATTCCCAAATGATATCATCCAATCCAATAAATTTAAATATAATCTATACATTTGTTACTCCCAAATTTTAAGTCTAACCCCAACCTTGACCTTGAAATCTAGTGCAATATATTCAGTACCATCTTAACATTTCCACTTGGATATTTATTAGATGACTCCAACTGAATATATGTAAAACTCAATTTTTATTCCTTTTTCACTTCAATGCTGCTTCTCCTTCAATGTTCAAACTCAGTATACAACAATACTATTGACCCAAATGTTCAGGGCAGTTTCTTTAGTCTCACTTCATATTTATGTTTTTATTCTCACACCCTAAATCTAATACATCAGCAAATTTTTCTACTCAATTAACATACATATCTCAGATCTAACCAAAATCATAACCACTCCTATATAAGCCACCATCATCTGCATTCTGGTCAACTCTAATGTTTTCCTAAATGATACCATTCTTTACACCCCTGTGCCCCCATAGTTAATGTTCCATACAGTAGCCAAGATGACTCTTTAAAAAATATGAATATCTGATTATGTTTCCAAGTACAAAATAATCCAATCATTTTCATTACACTTCACATATAATCCAAATTGGCTATTTTGACATACATAAGCTGCCCATATGCTGACTGCTGGTTAAGTTCTTCTTGGCTCACTGCCTTCTCATCACACTGAACACTTTGCTGATCTTATAACTCATACCAAACACTGTTCTATCACAGGACTTTTGGATTCATTACTTCATCTTTCTAGAACACACTTACTCTATATAGCTAGGTGTCTAACTCATTCTACTCAACAATTCTTTATTTCAAAGACATTTCTTGGGCGCCTGGGTGGCTCAGTGGGTTAAAGCCTCTGCCTTCGGCTCAGGTCATGATCTCAGCGTCCTGGGATCGAGGCCGCATCAGGCTCTCTGCTCAGCAGGGAGCCTGCTTCTTCCTCTCCCTGTCTCTCTGCCTACTTGTAATCTCTCTCTCTCTGTCAAATAAATAAATAAATAAACTTTAAAAAAACAAAACAAAACAAAGACATTTCTTTGGTCAAACATTTCTTAATTATACTCTCTCAAATGGCGCATTCTTATCAGTATCTATTCCTGTACCTCACTTCATTTTTCTTCATGGTACAATTCACTAACTAAATTATATATTAATCTTTCACTATCTGTTACTGCTGACACAAATAAAGACTGTGCACAGTAGATATCCAATAAAATTATTTAATGCATAGATATCCAATAAAACTAGTGCATTATTACATTATTTTTATAGTTACAGAGTAAATTATAGCAATATTAAAGATTACTGTTTCTCTAATATTTACAATGACTTACAGGCTTTTCTAAACTCTGTAATGTGTCATAACAAATTATTTAAAGGTAATATGAAAAGAAAACTGTCATTAATATCTTTAATTTTAGAAAACATTTTATTTTTTTATTTTTAAAGATTTTATGTATTTATTTGAGAGAGGGAGAGAGAGAGAGAGAGAGCACAAGTGGGTGGTGGGGCAGATGAAGAGGAAGAAACATTCCCTGTGGAGCAGGGATCCTGATGCAGGGCTGGATTCCAGGACCCTGGGATCATGACCATCATCTGACCTGAAGGCAGACACCCAACCAACTGAGCCACCTAGGCACCCCTAGAAAACATTTTACAACCTGATTAAAAATGGGGAAAATACCTAAACAGATACCTCACCAAAGGAGATACACAGATGAGAAATAAACATTTGAAAATATATTCAAACTCCTATGTAATTAGGGAAATGCAAATGAAAACAATAAGATACTATTGCACACCTATTAGAAGGGCAAAAATCCACAACACTGACAACACCAAAATCTGGTAAGGATGTGGAGCAACAGGAACCTCATTCGTTGCTGATAGGAATGCAAAATGGTAAAGTCTCTGGAAAACCATTTGGCAGTTTCTTATAAAACTAAACATACTTTCACCATATGATCCAACAATCATATTTATTGGTCTTTACCCAAATGAGTTGATGTTTATGTTTACATAAAAACCTGCATGCAGATGTTTATAGCATCTTTGTTCCTAATTTCCAAAAGTTAGAAACAATAAAAATGTCTTTTAGTAGGTGAATGGATAAATAAACTGTTGTACATCTACATAGTGAAAGATTATTCAGTGCTAAAAGGAAATGAGCTATCAAGCTGTGAAAAGAAATAGGACATGAAGTGCATATTACTAAGTGCGAGATAAGGTTACACACTGTAGGATTCCAACTACATGGCATTCTGAGGATGGCAAAGCTACAGAGACAGGAAAAAGATCAATGTTTGCCAGGAGCTGGAGGAGGGAGATATAAATAGGCAGAGCCCAGAGGTTTTTAGGGCAGTGAAAATATTCTGTGTGATACTATAATAGTGGATACAGATGCATTTGTCAAAAATCAAAGAATGTACAACAGAAAGAGTGAACCCTGAGTAAACTATGGACTTTGGGTGATAAGGATGTATTAATGTAAGTTCTTTGATCATAACAAATGTACCACTCTGGAAGGGATGTTGATGATGGAGAGGTTTATGTGTGAGTGAAGGAGGTATATGAGGACTCTCTCTACTTTCTACTCAGTTTTGCTGTGAATCTGAAACTGCTCTAACAAAAATAAAGTCTACTTAAAAAAATAATCTGAGGGGCACCTGGGTGGGTCAGTCAGTTAATCCCAGGGTCCTGGGATGGAGCCCCACATCTGGAGCTCCGAATCAGTGAGGAGCCTGCTTCTCCCTCTGTTTCTGCCTTTCCCCACTGCTTGTGCTCTCTCTCTCTCTCTCTCTCTCTCTCAGATAAATAAATAAAATCTTAAAAAAATAATTTGAAATTGAAGAGAGATATAACAAAATTCCTTAGTAACTATAATGCTGTACAAATTATGCATTTTTAAACAAGCTATTAGAGCAAATATTTACTTATATCTTTCCCATCTGTCTTATAATATTTAAATTAATAACTGGAACTGGGTTTTCCACATGTTGCAAGGTCTTGGCTGAATATCTCCTGAGTTCTAGAAGTCTCAGTACTAGAAGTTTTTAGACTTTTTTTGGATAGAAGTAAATGTTGTGCAGAAACGCATGGGAGCAAGAATATGAGAGAAACAGAAATTGAAAGAATATTGTGAAATGTGATCCCTGTACTGGTCCCTTAGTTAAGAAATGAGAGTTGTAAAGGGAATTCTAGAGAAATAACTATGTTTTTATTCAGAAAATCTGTCAGAAATATATGATATATAGGTACAAATAATGATGTCTTATGGTCTAGGTGACAATGTGTGATATATATTTGAGAGATTTTCTTCCAGATTTGTTTTAGAATATAGCATAGAGCAGTTGAAGGGGAAACTAAATGGAAATGATTGGTGTTTGGCACATCTAAGATTATGCATTTGTGATAACTCTCAGAAAAATATCTTTTCCAGCTCTTTTCTCTGAGAGCACCAGAGAAGCAGTAACAAAACACTGAAGAGTTCATGAGGATGGAGAGAAAACTATGTTTTCAATAAAACTCTGTGCCAGGAATATGCCCAGGGAAGTACAGCAGGGGAAGATGGGACTAGACTTATTTATAAACACAAGTAAGACTCCTGAGAGAATCTCAGAAATGCTGTTCATGGTACTTGAAGGAAGATGGAAGTCTTGTATATACATGTGGAAGCAATGAACTAAAAATGTTATATTTGAGCATATACTACAACTTTTTTGTTACTTGAGTATGTTCAATATGTCAGACTAGTCTAAATAATCTTATATTTGACTCAAAGGTTTTTCATCCTCTAGTTCTGTTCAATGAACTTGAAGTGGGAAATGAAGTATGGCCTGCTCTTTCCTCCACATATAGGTTTCTTTGTACTGACTAGGCACAATTTCAGTCCTCTATGTTGATTACAACTTTTCTGGCTAATAACTGAATGGTTGCTAATATAGCCAATTCATTCTGTTCTGCTGGGTTACTTTCCTGGATTCAGCACAGAAAGTCCTGCAACCTAGAAATGCCCTCATTCTTGGGTAAACTGACATAATTAATCACCCTCTATTGCTAATCTGTGGAACTGAGGCATTGGTGAGTGTTCCCATAAACACTTTCCCTTGGGTTATTTTGTCATGTGGTCAGCCTTCTTGCTTATTTACTTGACCCATAGGAAACGCACATTTTTACCTTGCCAAAAATAAAAAATAAAAAAAATGCTGCCTGCTTTTTTTCTCTGTCCCCTTCTGGCCCCTGCTCTCTAAAATTTCTTTCTGATCCTGTTTTCTTACACAGAGAGGCCCAGAGACTGGTGCGCTACTAAACAGACAAACGACCCGAGAATGGGAGAATGGAATGCCAATCAGCCCTTTGTGAAAGCATCCCCAGTATCTACCAGTGGCCCTTTGGAAACTCTGCCTTCAGCTGACTTTAGGAAAAGATTGATCCATTTCCTCTTCCAAGAAAAGGAGAAAAATATATATAAAATCTTTACAAATGTGTCACCATTTCCAAAGTTACTATCAAAATTTAAGTTGTTGCAGTTACTAATATTTCCATGGAAGTGTGCTGCCATTATCAACACAGCTACTAACAATAATATTGTCACTAAGAATATTATTTCAGAAGGTGTCTCCAGAGAAAGATAGGAAGAAAACTTGCTTTCTGGATGTCCCACACACTGGTAAGAATAATTGAGCTAGAATTGTTAATGAATTGGTGGAGGGTGGATGTGCGTTGGTGAAAGAGTCTGAAGTTCTTTGGTGGCTTCAAATATTGGTGGTGGTGGTGGTATAAGGCCTCATTTGAAGGCTCTTCTCCAGCAACCTCCTAAACTCAAAAAAAGAATTTTTTCAGAATCCCAAATAAGTATAACTTTGGTGCAGTCCTGGGGGAGGGGAAAATTAGCTACTATAAGAAAGGCAGGAAGTTCTGGTAAGATCCTCCCTTGCTATCTTCCCATTGAACAAAAGACCTAAAATGTTGGGGAGTAGGGTAGAGTTACATACATGATCACCATAAGGCAGCAGTAAACAACAAATGTGATTATAGAAAAGGAAACAGAAAAAAAAAAAAAGGCTTAGACTATGTACTGGACCCAGAACTACAGCTATGGTAAGAACAGAATGCGGAGGACATAGCTCTAAGACCCAAGGAAACACTACTCACCTAAGACCTAGGCTTACCAAGAACAACATAGAATTTTGCAGCCTCACTCTAAACTAGGCTAACAAGCAGAAAGCAGTAAGCAAAAGTGAAACACTGCAGAGGAGAGTTACAAGAGCTACACAAGGAAAGATCTTTACTGAAGAGTGAAGTAGGAATTGAGAAAAATCCTCTGGACAACGTGTCTCCACCCTAACACAAGGTATTATTACTTAAAGAATTTGAAACTAGTAAAAGAGTCCTAACACAAATAGATTATTTTTATTAACAGACACACATAAAATGATACTAAATATTGAGAGACTTAATGGTCACCATGAAAATCACACTACATTCTTCTTATTTAGTATATGTAGAATTTAAATAATTAGCTGTGTATTAAAATATCCTTCTCTAAATGACTAGGTGCAACATAATTTTGAAAAAAAGTAAGTAATTGGAAATTTTAAAACTACCAAAAATGATTGATTTTATGCATGTGTTTTCCATATATATATAATTCGATGGCACAGGATATTTCTTTGACTATTAAAACACAAATATTGAGGGCACCTGGGTGGCTCAGTGGGTTAAAGCCTCTGCTTTCGGCTCAGGTCATGACCTCAGGGTCCTAGGATTGAGGCCCGCATTGGGCTCCCTGCTCAGCGGGAGCCTGCTTCCCCCTCTCTCTGTCTGCCTGCCTCTCTGCCTCCTTGTGATCTCTCTCCCTCTGTGAAATAAATAAATAAAATCTTAAAAAAAAAACCCACAATATTGAAGAAAACAATGATAAACTTATAACAACTTCAAAAGAATGGAACATATAATCCCTTAACTTAAAGAGTTCTGTTACAATATAAAGAAATAACCACTTTTTAAAAAAAGATTTTGTTTATTTGAGAGAGAGAGAGAGAGAGAGAATGAGTGGTGGGGAGGGAGAGATGGGGAGATAAAGAGAGAGGCAGATTCCCTGCTGAGCAGGAAGCCTGATGCAGGGCTCATCCCAGGACCTGGAGATCATGACCTGAGCAGAAGGCAGATGCTTAACCAACTGAGACACCCAGGCATCCCAGGAAATAACTACTTTTTACTCAATTAAATTAACATCTAACTTATCCAAAAATATGATAACCTTTCAACCCTATTATGTGTTAAGATATATTGAACTTATTATTATATGTTTTTAATAATTTTAGCCTTTAGCACTTTCTTCTTTCCACATTTATCCTTTATTATTACATACCAGAGATATAATAGGGAAAAAAATTATGATGAGGAGGACAGAAGACAAAGTAATAATTAACATGTATTAACTTCTTATTATGTGCTAGGTAGGAATCTACTTGCTTCACATTTTTAATTACATTCTCACAAAACTCCCTCACTTCAAAACTACTTCATCCTCATTTGGTAGGTGAAGAAACTTGCTTTATTTTTTGATTTATTTTATTTTCTAAAGATTTTATTTATTTATTTGACACAGAGAGAGAGAGAGATTACAAGTAGGAAGATAGGCAGGCAGAGAGAGAGGAGGAAGCAGGCTCCCTGCTGAGCAGGGAGCTGGATGCGGGCCTAGATCCCAGGACCCTGAAATCATGACCTGAGCCAAAGGCAGAGGCTTTAACCCACTGAGCCACCCAGGCGACCGAAACTTGCTTTAAATAAAGGATTTAAATAAGCATTCTGACTACAGAGTACACACTTTTCAGCACTGACTTTCTTGAATTACTGAGAATAAAATGCAAAAAGTTTCTAGAATACCTAGACCTATGTACCCACTTAATTATTTAAACTAGGTCTCTTTCCCTCAATGTAAATGAACTATATAATTATAACTTTTATCTTCAGAACCACTAAAAGAATTACTGAAGTGATAGCTAGGGAAGTTGTTTTATAAGCTAGTAATTAATTAGTATACATATGTATTTGAACCCATTTATTATATGATGCCACATTGTTCTATTTTGTTTTGGGTTATCAATTCTGGTTGCCTCAACTCTTGGAGAATTATAATAATAATTAAATCTTTTTAAAAGTTTAGAGAATAGTCTTTTATTTTTTAAATAAAAATTATCTTTGATTTCCTAATTGTATGTCTGTTAATTAAATTGATAGCTGGATTTACCTGTTTATTATACTCATTGTTATATTCTGATTATTTTAAAATAAGAAAAAGAAAATAAAAAGAATTCAGATATAATGAAGGGACATTACTTCTTATATATTTTAATGATTGATTTTTAAAAAAAGGCACAGTTAAAAATAAATTAACTCATTCCTATTCATTAAAGATTGAAAAAGAATTATAATGATGAGCTCTTTATTATTCATAAATGCCTTTAGCTATGGTGACAAAAAATTGTATCAATTTAAAATGCAATTAAATGTAAACACAATTTCTAATTTGTATTAGTAAGTATATGGGATTTTGTTATTTATGCAGGTTGGATAGTCCAAAATTTGACTTCTATTCTGCTTTCATCTCCCTACTATCCAATTTTGTCAGCAATGCATATAACAAAACTTAAAACTGAAAGGCAATAGCAAGGATTATGCAATTATAGAAATTATAACATTTTTTGTTATTAATTAAGGAGAAGGAAGGTTATGTATAAATATTTGTGAGTAATTCTGTCTAAGATAATTCTCCCTTGTAACTACAAAAAAAGACATCCCAGTTGCATAGAGAATGGCAGGGAGGAAAGTTGACATGTCCTCAGTTGAACCACCAAAGCAACCCTGGAATTACCAACTTGTGATTGCTTATTAAATAAATAAATACATTTTCATGCATTTTAAAACACTATTTGGATATTTCTTTTCTTCTACGTGGAAAAATTTCTAACTCATGCTTTCCTTTTCACTTCCTTTATTAATTGTCCACTCATAAATATAAATCCCCCTAGTAGTCAAGGATAACTGATATATGATGATGACTAATTGAGGAAAGGAGCTGTGTGTATGTGCGGGTGTGTGTACATATACTTGCAAAGCAATGTGAATGTTAAAGGAAGCAAACACAACATGTAAAAACATCCAGAGATAGAAAAAAATTTAGACTCAAGAAAAGAACAGATGGATGTAGGTAGTGTTGTTAGGGAGACATAGCAGCAGGGTTACCTTGGCAGTACAAAGTATCATAAAGATTTCGTAATTGATCCTAAGAGCTACTGGGTGGTGGTTGTGATGATGGTGTCTATATCATTTTAAGTGATGCATTTGAGTTTATTTTTTGATACTATGTGAGACAGAATTAGAAGGTGAGGCAAAAGTAAATGAGAGTAACACAGGTTGTAGACTTCTAGCTGTTCTTGAAAGAAACGAAGGAGTCTTAGGATAAGAATTCTCAGTGACTATGGGGATGGGAATGTAACAGAGAGGGATATATCAATTTAACTAATGGTTTCCTGGTATGAGGAGCTGGGTGTTATTTCCAAAAATAGAAAAAGTAGAGAAAGACACATAGCCTGCCCCCTTCCTTCCTTCCTTCCTTCCTTCCTTCCTTCCTTCCTTCCCTCCCTCCCTCCCTCCTTTCCTGCCTTTTATCTTACTTTTTCTTCATTGGGAGCTTGTCACAGAGGCCTCTATTTCTCACATAATTCATAACTGAGACTTCTTTATGTCAACTGTAGGGGCCAAGGACAGGCCATTTTGGTATGGGGATTATTTTGAGAGCAATAAAGACACTGCAGGCTCAAGAGAAATTTTGCCTTTCCCTTAACTACGCAGAAGAAATGATATTGGAGGGTCTTTTCAGAATTAGTGCTATTACCAAAGATAAATATTACCTGAGTAATCCATCTATATGGCAAGGCATTCATTTGTTTACCAAACATCTTTTTCAACTTTCTGTGAATTATATTCCTTCCCTTTGAAGTCCCAGACTCCTACTCCATTCTCCTTAGTTCAGAATGACATATATACCTCAACTTTGTTTCATTCTTTATGGAATTTCCATGTTTATGTGGAATCCCTATACATACGCTATTAATTTGATTTTCTCCTCTTAATCTGTCTCATATAAATTGGATTCTTAACCAGCTAGAACTGCCTTTGAGGGGACAGGGATTCTTGCTCCCCAACACTTCCACAAGAAGATGTTAATTTTCAGTTGTGTGTAATGGTATGGGACTATAGAAATAAGTCTGGTATGAACCTACCAGCATATTATAACACTTAAAGCCATAGGAGTGGTTGCCAGTAAATGAAACAACCATAACGCAAAAGGACAAAACCTTTAAGATATTTTAGAAAAGTCCAAAATGAAGACTGTGTTGAGAAGACAGAGAGGGAAGAGAAACCTAGCAAGGTGTGCTGTCACAGAAATCAGCTATTTCAAGTGGAAGTGTTCATCTACTGATTGCTTCTGACATTAGGTTATGGATAAAAACTGTCAACACAAAATAGAAACACAGGCATAGTAACCAACCTGTGAGAACCAACCTGTAGAGCAGTAAAGGTAGAATCCAGACTAGAATGGTTTGAGGAGAAACTGAAAAAGCATCTATGTGGGCAAAGTGTAGAAAATATATATAGTATTTTTCTGAAAGAAAAAATTAAGATACGGTGATATTCTTGGAAAACTTACAATACTGTAAGATTTGTTTAGGCAATTGTTTTTCACTTTTTTTTTTGAAGATTTTATTTATTTATTTGATCAAGAGAGAGAGCAAGTACAAGTAGGGGGAGCAAAGGAGGGAGAAGGAGAAGCAGACGCCCCACTGAGCAAAGAACCAGATGCAGGGCTGGATCCCAGGGCCCCAGGGTCATGACCTGAGCGAAAAGCAGATGCCCAACCAACTGAGCCATCCAGGCATCCCTGTTTTTCACTTTTCTTAAAAGAGAAAAGACTGGAGGAACCTCCTGAGCTGCTGAACTGACAGTATATTAGGGGAATATGTAGATACAGAAGAAAAGGAGGGAGATTCCTCTTATATTACCTTTGAATGTTGGGATAGTGGAGTGGGATCCAGAGAACAGGTGAGAAGATTGACAGGAAGAGAAATATTTTCTCCATTTAAACAGATAATGAGTACATATGTTAATATGGCTTTTGTTTGTGTGCTTGCTTGTCTAGATTTGGAGACAACATTTAGAGAACTCTTTTTCTTCAGTGATATGTAAGCAAGGTCAATCACTAAAAGTGAAAGAGTCAGAAGGGGTACAGATATTTTTAAGAATAGAGGATAAAGTATATAATTGCTATTACAGGGAAGATGTAGTGAATGTGTTGAGCACTAAACTGAACTTTCTTTCTTATGATGAATTTGGAGATATTAATTTATTTTACTTTATGGCTTTCCCCAGCAGAGGTCAGCAGACAGGTAATGATGAAAT
Source organism: Ailurus styani (assembly GCA_002007465.1). Taxonomy (NCBI): domain Eukaryota; kingdom Metazoa; phylum Chordata; class Mammalia; order Carnivora; family Ailuridae; genus Ailurus; species Ailurus styani. Next base: position 1,352,116 of record LNAC01000085.1, read on the forward strand.
ACAGAAAAGAAGTGGAAAGAGGAGGAGAGCCAACACCATGCTTAGCATTTTGCCTAATCCATTTAATCTTTCCAACTTTATCAAGTAGGTGCATTTATTATTTCCATTTTAATAACATATAAGGGAGAAAGGGGCATAGAGACAGCAAATAAATTGACAAAGCTTTCAGAGTGAACAAGTGCCCAACTCTGACTTGAACCCTGAACTGTCTAATGCAAGAGCCACTTTAACTACTAGGCATTATTGCATTCTATGAAAGTAACAATGTGCAGTGTGCGTTTGGAGAAAAATAGTTTTCTTGACTTGAAATAGCGATTAGTTTAAAGAGTAATGGATGATGAGTTCAAACTACAGAAAAGAAACAAGTCTGTATAGGTTATATAAAGTCAAGCTAATGAGTTCTCAACTTAAATGCCATTTAGAATTGCTAAAGTCTTCAGGGTTGAGATAGGGTAACATAAGCAAGCAAGACCTTCAGGAAATTTAGTAAGAAATAAAAAAGGGTAGAGAGACCAATATGATATATCTGTGTTACTGCAGGAATTTGTCCATAACACTGTCCAAAAAGAAATAAACAAACAAATGCTAAGCATAAGGTGATATTCAAATGACCAAAGGATAAATGTAGGATTTTTTTTTTTGCCTAACTTCAAAATTAAAATTTTATTCACTTTAGTTTACCTGACTGCTAAATTAATCATCTTCACCATCTTCCCCCATGTTGATCTACCCAGTTCTCCCATTAGCCAACATCGTGTGTAAACATGAAGATCTTAGTCCCTCACATTTATTGAGTTCTGTGGATTTTCTGGTAAGTGTGTTCACCTATACTATCACTTCATTCTCAGTGCTCCAGGGTGAGCTACAGTATTTTTTTGTCAACCTCCCCCGTTGTCCCAGTTGATTGGCCCAGGGATCTGCATTGGATCTAGCCCGGGGTAATGAATCATTTCCTAAGAATGTTGAGTTCCTTGACAACAACAAAAACATCAAAACCCTGAGAAGAATAAACCTTACTTACACAGAAAAATTCCAAGCAGGGACAGAGAGATCCTGATGACATTCAGTCTTAATCCTAGTCCTTTCTGCCTTTCACCTTGTTTACCTGTTTACCTGTTGAGCCCTCTGAGAATTTTGTCTGTCAATGTATGGCTCATTTTTCTGTTGTTAGTCAGATTTCCGCCACTTGAAACAAAATTAATGTGAAAACCTGATCAGTATTGGGCAGTGTGTAAAGAGTTAATTGAAGAGTATATAATGTTGGTTTGGGGAGGAATAATTCTGAAGTAACAAAGGATAAAATGCATTTATTTACCCTTTCAAAATACATTCTTAGTGGGTGAAAAATTTGACTTTTAGCCTCTTGAAAACACCCCAGGTTGTAAAATAGTAATGTTACAAAGTAAGTGGAGCTTATCTCTAATGAGTGGAAGTCAATAGATTAGCATATTAAGTATGGGATGACGGCATGATAGTAACAAACATCTGTAAAATTTTTTATTTTCATCTACATTAATTTGCTAAATGACTGCCATGCGAATAGCCCCAAACTATAAGTAAAAAAGGCATCGTTGAATCATTAGTAAATTAGACCTTGGTTACCTGATTAAAAATCAAAAAAGAAATTAAGTGTGTTGATGCATAACCTACAGTACTAAAATGTAATGAGGAGGTATAGGTTAGTGGAAACCAAAGTACTTTTGTGCCCAAAGAGGATTTCAAAGAATGACTGCATGCTGGTTTTAGTGGTTATTGTTGGCTATTTAAAAAGAGATTGATGTGTATCACTCTGTTGTAAAAAATGTTTCACATGCTGTGACAGAGTAGTTACCTTCAAATTTCTGCCTATGGATATGAATCTGTTCATTGAGATTGTTGCATTGTACTGAGTTTATACAGGCCCCATAGTTACTGCAACTATATTGCTGTGAAGTTGATGTCCAAAAGTAAGAAAAAAGACTAAAAAATAAAGGAAATTGACTAAATAAATACCTACGTGGCTCTATTTCTATGCATCACACATGCTTGTCAAATCTTAAAAAAAAAACAACCATATATGGATTAAAAAGTTTGTGAACCTTGCTTCATTTTCACCCAGTGATTTTTATTAGTTGTGTTCATATATTCTACTAAAAGGAAATTCAATTAAGGCAAACGTTTTATTATTTGGAATGGAATTTAGTGTTTAATTGACTTGTTCACTAAATTTAGAACCTTTAAAATTATTTTGAATGTGTGAAGAGAGTGCAAAATATTAAATACAAAAATCCAGTATCCCTTATTATCCCATACTGAGTCCTAGGATAAACAGAATGCACATAATGTATGGCAATAACAATATTAATAACAACCATTTGTCACAGTGTAGACACTGTACTGAACTCATTGAAATTATCTCATTTAATCTTCCAGAAATCACATGAAGAAAACATTACGAGCCTCTCATTTTACACAGAAGAAACTACTTTTTTAAAAAAATATTGTTTATTCATTTAATTGACAGAGATAGAGAGAGACAGAGCGAGAGAGGTAACACAAGCAGGGGGAGTAGGAGAGGGAGAAGCAGGCTCCCTGCAAAGCAGGGAGCTGGATGAGGGGCTGGATCCCAGGACTCTGGGATCATGACTCAAGCCAAAGGCAGACTCTTAATGACTGAGCCATCCAGGTGCCCAAGAAACTACTTTTTGAGGGTGTAACTTTGCTGAGATTACAAAGAAAAGGTGTTCAGACTTGCCTTAGATCCCACTCCAACGAGAACACTTTTAAACACTCCATAATATTACTTCGAATTAGACACCTATTTAACTAATTCCCTGTTCCTTCCCAATCCCAAATTCCCTATACTCAACACACCAAGTCTTTCGAATTCATTGGCTCTGTCATTACTCTCACATATACATTACTTTGATTCATGCTTTCTCTTTCCTGACATACACTTGCACTTACTCTCTTAAGGCTCACCCTCTCTCATCCTAAGAGGCTCCCCAGGTGATATTTTCTTCTGTGTTTTCAGAAAACAAAACAAAATCAACTAAACTAAATAATGTCTCCTGAGTAAGATGGTAATGCTCCTCACCCCCACTACTCTCCTATTACGTACCACATTGTCTTACATTCATTTAATTCTGTATCAGTCTGCTCATAGATGGTAAGATCATGGATGCACAGAGATAAGACCTTTTCATCTGATGTCCCCAGTACATGTATTCTACCTACACATTGTGCATTCTCAATAATGGTTTGGTGAATAAATTAATGAATGATTTTGATAAATCTACTATTATTGGTGATCAGCAGATAATATCTTTGTTGCATTGCTAGAAATTATGACAAGGTACTTAAATCTTTTCCTGTATCTTAGAGCAACCTCATATTGCCTTGTTATTGGCTTTCTCAAGTATAAATAGGTCATGTAATCTATTTTACTTAAGTCTTTGGGAAGTTTCTTAATCCTTGCTTCTTTATTGTATAGCTATCAAGATTGTATCTTTCATAGAACTATATAATTCACTTTCATAGAAAACAATCCCCTATAATTATATGCTAAGTTGAGTGGTATTTTATTTGATGTCTGTCTTCCCTCAAATCCTACATATTCCATAAGAACTTGATAATTTGATGAAAATTTTATCTTTAGAAACTATCATAGATTATGGCACAGAAGTAGAACTCAGCACAAATGAATAAATTATTGTCAGAATTCTGAATCTGAAAAAATCAATATTTTTTGGCACAAAGTCATAAAAATATTATGTATTGACTAGAATCTCTAAATGATACTTGTGAGATTAAATCATGGCTAAGTTCTCAAAATACTTTTAAACAATGAAGGTTTCCAATTTAGGTAAAAATAAATTCATGTTATAAGTGCTTCTATAGTAAATTTTATATTTTATTACAATTCAGGTATAATTGGTGCTAGCAGCTGCAATAGCAACTTCCTCAAAATACATATTAAGTGACCTTGTCTTCTGAAAATTAACTGAATTATAAAACTCGGGGCATGATTATACTCTAGGATAATCCAATGGTATGAAACCTAGATGAACCTGGTAATGCTCATTATTGCCAGAAAACAAAGTATTTTCAAAATATCCTGGAGTGCTTAAATGAGAGTTGAACCATTTAAAAGATATTTCATTGGCCAAATGGGGAAAATGTGAGCACTATAATAAGAATAATAATTATAATTGTCATAAATTAAGTGTATTAAATCATCTGTCTTTAATCACATTAATAAATAGAAAGATTACTAGTAAATTATAGAAATAGGTACAAAAAATACTAGTAATACAGAAAAGGGGTGGATTTTACAGGTGTTGATTTTTAAATTAAATTTTTAAGAGAAGATATCAACATATATGTGTATTCTATGAATATTCTCTTAAGTATATATTGGATTATACAACATGTATTTATAGTATATTCTGCTGTTAACAGGGAATGGGGAGTGAGAATTGGAAACTGTAAATATCTCCAATAGTTCTGAAAATATTAGAAATAGAATTAATAGTGGTTACACTATAGATCATGTACAAAGCTATTCTAATAATGTGTTGCAAGATAAGGGATTAGCTAAATGTCCTAAGAAAAATGCTGAAGGTAGGGCACCTGGGTGGCTTAGTGGGTTAAAGCCTCTGCTTTCGGCTCAGGTCATGATCTCAGGGTCCTGGGATCAAGGCCTGCATTGGGCTCCCTGCTCAGCGGGGAGCCCGCTTCCCCCTC
>LNAC01000085.1:1356876-1540519 GCA_002007465.1 Ailurus styani
TCTCCTTAGTAATACTGAAAAATTAAGACCCATTTTTGTACACATATAAAATAATGAAAAGACAAAGCTGGAAAGTATCTAGAAAACATCAAATCTAAGTGCCTAGTTTTAGTTCATATAAAATAATAAAAATATCAATGATGNCTTGTGATCTCTCTCCCTCTTTGAAATTAATAAATAAAATCTTTAAAAAAAATGCTGAAGGTATAGGTTCCACCTATCTATTTCTAAAAACAACAATAATAACAAAACTTCTAACTTTCATTGTTTATTATATAAGGTAATTCAAAATGTATACTGAAGGCTCTTTAATGCATCCAAATGAGGTCAATACTTTTTAACAGCTGCACAATGGACACTGATATTTGAAAACACATTTTGCAGGCTTCAGAAAACTAGTATCTGTGAGAAAGAACTAGGATTAAAAAATTATGTTGTTACTTCCATTTGAATGTGGCTAAATATACCAGTTATTGTCTGTTCTAAAGAAATTAAGAGTTTTAAAATATCCAATTTATATTATTTATCTCTCTGTCTAACTAACTATCATCTCCTTGCACACTTTACATATAGTCAAACTAGGACTTAAGTACAATCTGTAGATCCCCAAAGTAGTACAGATTACCATAAATGACTGAGATCAGGCAGAAGTCAATGCATATTGAGGTGGAGAGAAGAATGAAGGGACATCTGAAAGAGAGCAAAACTCATAGAAAAACCAACAGGAAAACATTTTTTAAAATAGAGGTAGACCCTGAGGTACAAATATTATGTCCCTTATTTGCCACAAAAGGAGCCTGAGTAAGGAAGGAACTGCTGGGGTAGATTTATCTAACAGAGACAGAGAAGGGGCTCACAGAGATAACCTAAATTTTCAGGAAGCAGTCTATTTCTGTGGCAGTTGGAAATAAACTATTTGAACTGAAAAGCCCATCTATACTGAAACAACACAACATATGGCCTATCTCTACACATAGGAACCTATCAAAAAATTCTTTAACAATTTTCTGATCTCTGCTTAAGCTTGTATTTGTCCCAAACATAACAAGAAGTTTAATTATATCTTTCCTTTTGCCTTCTGATTATTTTTATTTAAGTATAGTTGACACACAATGTTACATTAGTTTCAGGTATACATATAGTGATTCAACATCTCTATACATTATGCTATGCTCCCTCACAAGGGTAGCTACCGTCTGTCACCATAGAACACAATATCACTGACAATATTACTTATGCTTTACCTTTTATTCTCATGATTTATTTATACCATAACTGGAAGCCTGTATCTCCCACTCCTTTTCACCCATTTTTGCCCATCCCCCCTCATTTTTTCTACTGTTGTATTGTCCTCTTTGGACTCCTTATCCCTCCACTCTCTATCATTAAATAACCAAATAAAGTATCATTTTTTCTCCTTTCAGCCTTCCATGACTATTTGAAACCTCACAGACTTCTCCTAATTTTTTTCTAATGAAAGATCATTGAATTTTGCTCTCAATGACATGTCTTAAGTTACTAATTGGCCAGTCTTGACATTGGCATCAGAAAGTAAACCACTGAACATTGATCCATTAATTATGTTCTTAGTCAGAGAAACATAAACTCTCTGAGTAGTATGGGGAAAAGTATTATTATAGGAAGTGGTCTGTAAATGTAGGAAGATCTTGGGAAGAGAAGACCTGGAAGGGCTGGGGAATGGAGTTGAAGAAGAGACAAGTCATCAACCATCTTGAAGCATTAGCAAAGGTGAAAAGGCAGGAACATGCTGGAAATCAACTAACTACATGTGGTTGGTAAAGTCATATTGTTAAAGTCAAATTGCAAAGAGGGAGCTTGTGCAGTGGTTTATGTGAATATGTTATCTGTATTATTACCACTGCCTAATATCTGTTGGTGAGTGTGTGGGATGCTGTTGTACAGCATAGATGACCCACAGTCAGGGAAGAGCTGGACAGAAACTAACAGAACAAAAAGACAGGATGGAACCTATCTCTCTATCTATCATCACAATCTGACCACAAGATAAAGTTTTTCTTCACCTCCCAAATCTCATGCAAATTATTTTCAGGCTATCTTCGTTTCAGTATCATAGGGTGCCTGGGTAGTTCAGTTGTTTAAATGTCTGCCTCCACCTCATGGAAGCAGGTCCTCCTGAGGCAGGTCATGACCTCCAGGTCATAGTCTTGGGTTCCTGGGATTAAACCCTGCATAGGGACTTCTCCCTCCCCCACTCTCCCTGCTTGTGCATGCTCTCTCTCTCTCGCTGTCTCAATCTCTCTCTCTATCAAATAAATAAATAAATAAAATCTTCACTTCAGTATCATATGGGGAAAGGGATTCCAAGATTTACTAAGTTGACAATAGAATTTAGCACAACACATTAAATAGCTATACTTCTGAGTCCCCACTGCACCTAAGAATGACAGACATTGCTAACCTTTTTCGCATTTACTCATTATACAGTCATTTATTGCTTGCATATTTATTTGTGCTGTCAATGGAAATAAAGAATATTTTGGAAAACATTGTGCAGCCTGTAATATAGGGAGGCAGAGAAAGCATCACTGATGCTTAAGCATATATAAGGTTAGGCACTCCATATTCTGTATGTCAAATGTTTATACAAAATTAAGTATTTAACAACATTCTTCATTTAGGAGCAATGTCTCATTTATTTTCCTTTCTTTTTAAAATTAGGATTGGGCACTAAAAGATTAATTTAAAATTGTGAGGGAAATATTATCTGTGTCTCAGTAACCAAACTGTCCCAAACAAATTGTTTACATAGTAATTCTATTGTATTCAATCATCTCTCCATATTATGCTGTTGTCAAAAAGTGACGACAAATATAAGCAATCAAACATGGTAAATTTGTTTTCATTAGAAAGCTTTTCAATGGTAATTCTGTTTTGCTTCCTAATCTTCTTATATGTAACCTCTAGGAACTGCTGGAAGATGAGAGGCAAACAGATTGCCTGACTGCTTCTTATTTCCTCCCCTGAGATTTTTCTGCTGCTTCCAGCAAGCTTAAAATAATCTCTACATAAACAAATCTATTCTTTTGTCTTTCTTAGCCTTATCTGTCAAGTCCATTTCAAGAGTGTGGGTATGAACGAAATAATGATATGGATTGAGAGATTCACTAAGACTTATACCAGACTTGAATATTAATGTGGTAAATGCCTGGCTTTTGTTGAGGAAAATCATAGGAAAGGGTCATACTGATATTTCTTATGGTGATATTACATGTTATATTAGTTTCGGTAAAACAAATAAATGAGACAAAATAGATCAGATTTAATGTGAAATATATCAAATTTAGTCAATACTATAAAGTGCTTGATAGCATTTTTTAATATTTATGATGTTAAAAAGTTTAGCCATATATATTTTATTTTCACAAATTATCCTGGGACAAAAGTAAGCAAGAAGTTCAGAAATATCTTTACCATATACAGATCAGAACAGTGTATACAAGGCCTGGAGACCTGAGTTGAACAACATCCAGACCAGTAAACTTCCAAAGTTTAACATATACACACGCATATCTTATGTAAGGCATACACACGCGTTTAAGTAACTTGAATATACATGTGTACAAAATAGCCAAGATCTTGAAACAAATCAAAGGTTCATCAGGAGAAAATGAATAAATATAACGTGGAATATTCACACAGTGAAATGCTATACTTCAATAAAATAAAATGAACTCCTACTACAAGCAACAAGAATTATTAATTACACAGAAATGTGTTGAACGAAAGAAGCCAGACACAAAGGAATACATACCTTGTGGTTTCATAACATGAGTTTAAAAAACAGACAAAACAAATTCTAATGATGTTACTGATTAGGAAGAGTCAGAGGGAGGTTTCTGTGGTGCTGATATTTATTATTTCTTATCTCAATTTTAATTTTGAAACTTAACCTGGTTCTAAACTTAAAATGTCTGACTTTATTTTATACTTATATTTTAAATCTGTAAAAGAGGAGTTTCCAAATGTATTTTTAATATTAACTATTTTAAATGTGTTACATTCTCAGAGAGATGACAAAAATGTTTGCATCATAAATGGAGCTCATAGTTGGGTTGGAGCATTAAATATTTTTTTAAAACAACAAACTATTAATTCCATACTACGGAAGTTAGATGTTTTTAAAAACAACTATTAATTCTGTATTACAGAAGTATTTTTTTGAAATAAAAAATAATATTTTATGGAAATACAGGGAAAAAATCAGTTAATTCCATAAAAGGATCAAGAAAATGTCCATGGAGTATAATTTAAACTTGTAAACAAAAGGTTGGGTAGAATTTTAGTAAGTAGAAGGGCATTGGTAAGATTTGTTTAACAGAACATGTTAAACTTAACAAATCATGTTAAACTATAAAACCATAGGCTGCTTAAGCCAGGCAAAGTATGCTTAATTCTGTAACCAATGCTGTTATCATATAATCAATCACATTTCACTCAATAGCGGTGACTCTGACATTTCTAAATGAGGAAGTTTTTCTTTCCTGGCTGAAATATAACCAGTTCTTGGATAACCTTCCCAATCTACAGCAGAATTTGGAGGAAAAGGAAAGTCAACAGAGAGAGCAGAGAAAGAAGTCATTTCAGTAATAGGGGGCAGGCAGTTCTGAAAATGATTAGAAAGATAGTAACTCTTTTTAAATACTGCATAGGGTTTCAGCGTCTTTTAGCAAAAACTGTATTTTTACATATAAAAGTGCATTAAAAGAAAAAAGATAATGAAGTGTGAATAGTGAGAATTTATACCCACAGGAGCCGAGAAATCTACAGTCTATGGAATCTCTGATACATATAAAGTAACAATTCTGCTAAAGAACAGGGTGCCGTATAAACAGCATTAGGTGCAAAGATCAGTGGTAATGAAGCACCGTGACTGAGGGGACAGAACCATTTTTCTTAAGCATGTCTATAATGTGTCTAATTGAGGACAATGCAATATTGAAATTAGATTCTTTTAAATGAAGTAATAAATTACAGTTTATTCCACTTTTTAAAAAAAACCTCAACAAAGGCTTGGTGCAGTAAATATCATTGATCCTGAAAAAAGGAAAAAGGTCCATGTGTGAGATGATAAAGTTGGAGGGAGACTTCACTCATGGTAAGACTCAAGACCAGGTCCCATCCACACGAACACCTTATCCTGAATGCTCACAACAAGCGGTCAGGGCTAGCAGCGCTGCCAAGATACAGCCAAATACCTAAAGCTCAGGATTTAGTCAGAGGATGACCAAATACTGCAGTTTCCAAAGGCAGATTGATCCTATCTGTGGATCCTATGTAGTTTGGATAAAACACACGGGAGCTTAGTTATCACAGGACTGGACTGATACGGAGAATGATAAATCATTAGCCATCATGAAGGGATAAAAGGACCCTACTCTTGAGATGCTGTGCAGAATAATAGAAAAGGAGAAGATACATGAGCTTGAATAACTGCTGGCTCTAGAGCTAGCCCTTTGCAAAGATGAACTCCAATGGAGGGATATTCTAGGTTATTGAATGCCCAATAGTAAAAGGATTAGGACAAATCCATTTTTGTAATAGGATTAGAATGTTTACATGGAGCGAGAGACCTGAGAATCAAGTATTGACAGTTGAGGCTTGGGCAAATCTCCTGCATCTGAGAAATGGAATAAGACCTGAGGAAGTTAGGAACAAGATGGAATGTGTTCTTTGTAAGAACTGACTAAAGCAATTGCAGGCCTTGAGTGGTGTAATATTTAAAATACAAAAATATAGAAAAGGACCAATAGTCAACAAACACACATATTTCTTTTAACAAAATAAACAACTCAATATTTATTTCCAGTCTATCTTTACCATACATACATTTTAAATATTCTAATATATGCATATTTTCTCTTTTACAAAAAGTTGCATAGAACAGATAAAGTAAGTCCTCTTGGAACATTTCCTCTCCCACTGACAATGTGTCTTTTCACTTTCTTCATCTTCAGAGAAAATCACTGCCGAATGCCAGATAGTTCTATTCTTTTTTTCTAAAAAATACCAATTGTTTTCTAAATTGACTGTACTAATCCACTCTGCCATTTGAGTGATATAGCAACTGTTTTACCTTATGCACGCAACATTTGATATTTTAAACTTTAAATATTTTTCCAAAGATGAAAAATGCAAGTAGAAACATGATCCCAATCAATTTATGTATAGATTGTTTTGATGTCTCTGATAAAAATCAAATAACTATGTAAATGCTGGTCTACTTATGGCCTATTTTGTTCCATTCGTGTATTTGTTATTCCTTATGCCAGTACTATGTTGTCCTGTTGACTGAAGATTTATGTTAAGTCTTGAATCAGGTAGTAGATTCATCCAACTTTGTTTCTTTCTTAATATTGTCTTTTCCACTTCCTTTGCATTTCACATAAAATTTAGGCTCAGCATGTCAGTTTCTTAAAAAAGCTTCTTGGGATTTTGATTGGGAATACATTGAATCTGTAAATCAATTTCAGGACAACTGACATCTTAACAATATTGAGCCTTCTGATCTGTGATCATGATATATATTTCCATTTATTTATTTGGGTTTTACCCAATTTCTCTCAGCAATGTTTTATAGCTTTCAGTGTAGAAGTTGTGAACATCTTTTGTTAAATTTATTCCTATTTAGAGGTTTGATGGTATTATAATGTAATAATTCTACTTTTCAATCATTTACTGACAGTGCATATAAGTTTATATTTTTAAATGTATACTTCCATCTTGCAATCCTGTTAAATTCACATATTAGTTCTAATGTAGGCATACTTTGATTTATTATGTTTCTCAGATAATTGTGTTTTTAACAAATGGAAGGTTTATGGCAAGGTTCCATCAAGCAGGTCTACTGGTGCCATTTTTCCAACAGCATTTGCTCATTTCATGTCTCTGTGTCACATTTGAGTAATTCTCATAATGTTTTGAACTTTTTCATTATTATTATATTTGTTATAGTGATCTGTAATCAGTGATCTTTGATGTTACAATTGTAATTGTTTTGGGGTGCCACGAAACTTGCCCATATTGGACAACAAACTTAATCCTCTGACTGCCTCACCAACTGGCTGTTTCCCTGTCTCTCTCCTTCTCCTTGGGCTTCCCTATTCCCTGCAATACAACAATATTCAAGTTAAGTTAATTAATAACTCTGCAGTGGCCTCTAGGTGTTCAAGTAAAGAGGCACACATCTCTCATGTTAAGTCAAAAGATAGAAATGATTAAGCTTAGTGAGGAAGGCATGTGGAAAGCCAAGATAGGCCAAAATCTAGGCCTCTTGAATCAAACAGTCAAGTTGTGAATGCAGCGGTAAAGTTCTGGTTGGAAATTAAAAGTGCACCCCAGTGAACACACAAATGATAACAAAGCAAAACAGACTTATTTCTGATTTGGAGAAAGTTTTAGTAGTCTGGATAGATCAAATCAGTCACAACATTTCCTTAATCCAAAGCACAATCCAGAGAAAAGCCCTAACTCTCTTCATTTCTACAAAGGCTGAGAAAGGTGAAGAAGTTGCAGAAGTCTGAAACTAGCAGAGGCTGGTTTGTGAGGTTTAAGGAAAGGCACCATCTCCATAACATGAGAGTGTATGTTGAAGCAGCAAATGCTGATGTAGAATCTACAGCAAATTATCCAGAAGATCTAAGATAATTAATAAAGATGGCTACACTACAGATATTCAATGTAGGCAAAACAGCCTTCTATTGGAAGAAGATGCCATCTCAGACTTTGATAGCTAAAGAGAAGTCAATGCCTGGCTCTAAAGCTTCAAAGGACAGGCCAATTCTCTTGTTTGGGGCTAATGCAGCTGGTGATTTTAAACTGAAGCCAGTGCTCATTTACTACTGTGAAAATCCTTGGGGCCATAAGAATGATCCTAAATGTATTCTGTCTGTGCTTTATAAATGGAATGACAAAGCCTGAATGACAGCACATCTGTTACAACATGATTTACTGAATATTTTAAGCCTACTGTTGAGACCTACCACTTAGCAAAAAAGATTTCTTTCAAAATATTACTGACAGTGCGCCTGGTCACCCAAGAGTCCTGATGGAGATGTACAATGAGATTAATGTTGTTTTCATATCTACTAACACAACATCTATTCTGTAGCCCATGGATCAAGGAGTAATTTTAACTTTAAAATCTTATCATTTAAGAAATACACCTCCTAAGACCATAGCTGCCATAGATAGTGATTCTTCTGATAGGTCTGAGGAAAGTAAACTGAAAACATTTTTTTTTTTTTCAAGATCCTTTTATTCTTTTGAAATTGCTTTACTTCTCTGTTTTAATTTATACATGGAGATATAACCATCACAAAGGTTAAGAAATTTTAACTCTCACAAGCATTCTAATTTCCCTTTTACATTACAAAATATTTTATAGAAGGTATCTTTTTTTTTTTTTTTAATTTTATTTTTATTATTTGCCCAAGGGGTACAGGTCTGTGAATCATCAGGCTTACATCTTTCACAGCATTCACCAAATGAAAACATTTTAGTAAGAATTCACCATTCTAGATGTCATTATAAACATGCATTATTCATGGGAAGTATCAACATTAACAAGGGTTTGGAAGAAGTTAATTCCAAACCTCATGGATGATCTTGAGTGATTCAAGGTTTCAGTGCAGGACATAACTGCAGATGTGGTAGAAACAGAAAGAGAATTAGAATTAAAAGTGGAGCCTGAACATATGACTGAATCATTGCAATCTCATGATAAAGCTTTAATGGATGAGGAGTTGCTTTTATGGATGGGTACGAAACCGGTTTTTGAGATGGAATCTACTCCTAGTAAAGATGCTGTGAGGATTGTTGAAAAAAGATTTAGGATGTGACATAAGCATAGTTGGTAAAGCAGTGGCAGAGTTTTCAGAAGATGGACTCCAATTGTGAGAGAAGTTCTACTGTAGGTAAAATGCCATCAAACTGCAATCAAACAGCATCACTTACTTCAGAAAATTATTTATGAAAGGAAGAGTCGATCAATGTGGCAAACATCCTTGTGTACTTTTTTAAAGATTTATTTATTTATTTGAGAGAGAGAGGGAGAGAGTGAGCACGGGAAGGGGTAGAGGGAGAGGGAGAGAAAAACCTTAGCTAACTCCTTACTGAGTGTGGAGCCTGCTGTGGGGCTTGATCTCAAGACCCTGAGATCATGACCTGAGTTGAAATCAAGATTCGGATGTTTAAATGACTGTGCCACCCAGGGGCCCCATTGTGTCTTCTTTTAAGAAACTGTCATAATCACCCCAACTTTTAGCAACCACCACCCTGATCAATCAGCAGCTATCAACATTAAGACAAAACTCTTCGCCAGTTAAAAAATTATGACTTGCTGAAGGCTCAGATGTTGGTTAGCACTTTTAGCATAAAGTAATTTTATTTTATTTTATTTTATTTTTAATTTTATTTATTTATTTCACAGAGGGAGAGAGATCACAAGGAGGTAGAGAGAGAGAGAGGGGGGGAAGCAGGCTCCCCGCTGAGCAGGGAGCCCGATGCGGGCCTCGATCCCAGGACCCTGAGATCATGACCTGAGCCGAAAGCAGAGGCATTAACCCACTGAGCCACCCAGGCGCCCACATAAAGTAATTTTAAATTCATGTATGTACATGAGTTTTTAGATATAATACTATTGCACACTTAATAGATTACCGTGAAGAGTAAATAACTTTTACATGCTCTAGGAAACCAAAAATTTCATTTCACTTGCCGTATCACGTTATTCACTTTGTTGCAGTGGTCTGAAACCAAACCCATAATATTTCGGAGGTACGCCTGTAATTTTATAGGTTACTTAGACATTTTGTATATACGATGATGTTATCTCTGAATTAAGGTGATTTTAATTCTTCCATTTAATCTTTATGCTTTCCATTTCCTTTTATTGCATTACTTCAGTTTTCTTGAAGCTCTAATTAAAATTTGAGTAGAAATGGCACCCTTCCTTGCCTTGCTATTACTAACTTTCGGGGAAGAGGTTTTGGTATTTTGTCACTAAGTTTGATGTCATCTGTAGAGTTTTGGTATATACTCTTTATCAGATTGAGAGTGTTTTATTATGAATGGATATGAAATTCTGTCAAATATTTTTTTCTCCATGTATGAAAATGATTATAAAGTTTTTCTCCTTTATTGTGATAATTTAGTAAATTATAATTTCTGTTCTTTTGATGTTAACCTTGTATTTCTAAGAAAATGCTATAATCCTACCACATAGGGATTTGATTTGCTAATAAGTTATTAAATATATTATGTGTATGGTCAAAAGGAATATTCATTCATATTTTAATTTTAATTTTTTAGTAGTATTGTCAGATTTGGCCATACAAAATGAATTGAGAATTGTTCCTTCTTTCTGCATTTTCTTAAAAGACTTGGTAAAACTGATGTTTATTCTTAAATTATTGATAGAATGTATTAATAGTATTTACCATTACCAACCATCTTTATTATTTTTGGAAGATTAGATTTTCTATATGATATCACTTACCTTCACATGAGGAACTTCCTTTAGCATTTCTTGTACTGTATATGTGGTAGTGACAAATTCTTAGTTTTTATTTATTTTTTTAATCTGCAGGGATCTTTATTTTGCCTTCATTTTAGGAAGATAAGTTTGCTTTATACAGAATTTCATGGTCAGTGACTATAGATAATTTTGTACAATTTTGTACAAACACTGCAGTGTTTGTGCTCTTTCCAAATTCTGATGTCTGGCTCTTCAAACCTGAAAAACTGCCTTTTATATTGTAGTTGTAGCCATACTGCACAGAAGAAAGACAAGCCTCAAGAATAAAAACCCATAAAAATGAGAAACTCACCAGTGTCGTAACTTTCATATGGACACATTTTTTGAAGGGATCCAGATTTTATTGTTATTATCTGCATTAAGCTATGTTTAGTAGGAGCTTAGTCAGCTTTATGGTTACTGGATTCTTTTATCTCTCTCCTTCACTATTATCTTCCTTCCTTTTCCTTTTTATTTATGGGGCTATCTTTTTAAAGTCAGTTTTCAGAATGCAATGATATAAATTTGTATTTTGGATCAATTACATCTTATCAGGGTCTACTTTTTGCCTTCTTCCTTTTTGCTCGTGTGTGTGTGCGTGTGTAAAGACAAATTTATGACAAGTGAATTTCCCCCTAGTTTTTATTTTTTGTAAATTTTACATTAACTCTACTTATCAGAATACTTTGTATAGTCTTGTTTTGTTCTATAATAAGAATGTTTTTTCTGTTTTATTGAAGTATCTGTCTTTTCTATATACATCTGAAATACTATCTTGTCCAATATTTTCTATGTGTACCTTTGTCTCTTTACAAAAGTAGGATCATACTATTTGGTAGCAAATACAACATAGACTTTTTAAAAAATATATTCATTTACTACTTAAATTTTGGTAGGTTTTTCTTTTCTTTTTTTTTTTTTTTGACATGCTGTGGTTTAATGCTTCTCCAAATTTACATGTGTAAGATTTTCCAAGGAAACTTACTAAAGCACAAAATTCTGGGCCTTGTCTCTAGATTCTGATACAGTGGATCTGGAATAGAGACCAAGAATTTGCATTTATAAAATGATCCCAGGTAACACTCGCTGCCTGTCTAAGATCGAGCTTACTTGGACTTCCTTTAATTTGAATATTTAAGAAGGTCATAGGTTTGCTATTGCCAACAAATTTGACTATATGCCATTGGGTATTTCTTAAAATGTTTTTATATGGTTTTAGGGAAAAGAAGGATCTGGACATTTTAAAAAATTTTATGCAGATTTTTGGAAGGTTTTCAGAAAGGAATTTTTAAATTTATAAGCCTATCAACAATCAGTTTACTCCTATATCATCACTATGATTGGCCATTTGATTATTATTTATTTTTTGTTAATTTGACAGGTGATATGTATTACCATGTTTTTCTTTATTTTGTATTCATTGTTATTTTTCTTAAGTAGTCCTTATTGTGCCTAGAAGATATATTTCTATTGATTTATTTGTCAAATCCTAATATGTTTGCAAATGGAAGTAAAAACAGGAATGCTTCAGGAAACTGGCTGAAGGAAGATAGAATACAGGAAACTCCAGTGGCTATATAATACCTGAAACATTGATTTGTTCTGAACCAAAGCTTATTCTCCTCCACAGAATGCAACCCTCATTTATGAAGTGGTTCATGACCAACAACAATAAGAAGCTAGGCTGGATGAGGGATGGGGCATTGCATGATTTCCACAATCAGAGGAAGACAGACCCTAATGAAACAGGACACTGCCATAGTCAGAGAGGACTGTGCTGGCTAGGTTGTACAACTGAAGTTGATCAGAATAAATGTACCAAGCAAATCACAAGACCTTACTTTGAGAAGAAAAAAATACAAAATAAAAAATGCCAAGTCTCCTTTAAGAAGACCATTGCTAATAAAAATTTCATGAAACAAAACACTTGAGATTCGAACACTTTGCTTATTTAAAGGATATGCTGAAAACTATCTTAGTGCATGTTGAAAGGTATTGTATTTAAAATATAGCTAATCAAACAAGGCTATAGTTAACTTTGATAGGGAGGTTTCATATTAGGGGTAATGTAAATAAAGTCTGTTCTTTATGACAAACTTTATGTGCAGTTTCTTCTTATTCAAAGTAAAGAGATGTATTCATTTTTTAAAAATTTTTATTTAAATTCAATTTAGTTAGTATATAGTGTGTTATTAGTTTCAGGGGTAGAATTTAGTGATTCATCAGTTGTATATAACACCCAATGCTCATCACATCAAGTGCCCTCCATAATGCCCATCACTCAGTGACCCCTTCCCTCCTCCTACCTCCCCTCCAGTAACACTCAGTTTGTTCCCTATAGTTAAGAGTCTCTTATGGTTTGCCCCTTCTCTGCTTTTATCTTATTTTATTTTTCCTTCCCTTCTCCTATGTCCATCTGTTTTTGTTTCTTAAATTCCACATATGAGTGAAATCATATGGCATTTGTCTTTCTCTAACTTATTTTGCTTAGCTTAATACCCTCTAGTTCCATCCATGTTGTTGTAAATGACAAAATTTCTTTCTTTTTGATGGCTGCATAACATTGCATTGTATATAAATACCACATCTTTTTTTATTTGAGAGAGAAAGAGAGAGAGAGAGAGATTAAAAAAGAGAGTGCAGGGGAGAGAAGCAAAGGGGGAGGGAGAGAGAGAATCTCAGGCAGACTCTGTACTGAGCTCAGAGCCTGATGAAGGGCTCAATCTCACAACCCTGAGATTATAACCTGAGCTGAAATCAAGAGTCAGACACTTAACTGACTGAGCCACCCAGGTTCCCCTATATACCACATCTTCTTTATCCATTCATCTGTCAATGGAGACCTGCGCTCTTTCCATAATTTGGCTATTGTGGACATTGCTGCTTTAAACATTGGGGTGCATGTGCCCCTTTGAATCACTATTTTTGTATCCTTTGAATAAATACCTGTTAGTGAAATTGCTGGGTTGTAGGATACTTCTATTTTTAACTTTTTGAGGAACCTCCATACTGTTTTCTGGAGTGGCTGCACCAGTTTGCATTCCCACCAACAGTGTAAGAGGGTTCCCCTTTCTCCACATCCTTGCCAACATCTGTTGCTTCCTGATTTGTTCGTTTTAGCCATTCTGACTGGTGTGAGGTGGTATCTCATTGTGGTTTTGAGTTATATTTCCCTGATGCCAAGTGATGTCGAGCATTTTTTCATGTGTCTGTTAACCATTTTATGTCTTCTTTGGAAAAATGTCTCTTCATGTCTTCTGCTGATTACTTGACTGGACTTTTTGTTTTTTGTGTGTTGAGTTTGGTAAGTGATTTATAGATTTTGGATACTAGTCCCTAATCTGATATGTCATTTGAAAATATCTTCTCTCATTCTGCAGGTTGCCTTTTAGTTTTGTTGATTATTTTCCTTTGCTGTGCAAAAAGCTTTTTATCGTGACAAAGCAATCTACATATTCAGTGCAATTCCTATCAAAATATCATCAGCATTTTCCACACAGCTGGAGCAAACAATTCTAAAATTTATATGGAACTAAAAAAGACCCCAAATAGCCAGAGGAATATTGAAAAAGAAAGCCAAAGCTGGAGGCACCACAAGTCTGGATTTCAGGGTGTATTACCATGCTGTAATCATCAACACAGTATGGTACTGGCACAAAAACAGACACACATGTCAATGGAACAGAATAGAGAACCCAGAAATGGACTCACAACTCTATGGTCAACAAATCTTCAACAAAGCAGGAAAGAATATCCAATGGAAAAATAGTCTCTTCAACAAATGGTGTTGAGAAAATTGGAGAGCCACATGCAGAAGAATGAAACCGGACCACTTTCTTACATCATACACAAAAATAAATTCAAAATAGATGAAAGACCTAAATGTGAGGTAGGAATTCACCAAAATCTTAGAGGAGATCACAGGCAGCAACCTCTTTGAACTTGGCTGCAACAACTTCTTGCTAGCCATGTCTCCAGAGGCAAGAGAAACAAAAGAAAAATGAACTATTGGGACTCATCCAGTGATGTGTTCATGTTTTTAACATTATAGGGCAGGGTTGATTATTCTACAACCACAGTTATAGCAGGATGGACACCAAGGACAATAGTGGCAAGTGAAAAATTGTTCAGAGTTAGGTTCCAAAATGCAGAGATACAAAATCTGTTGTAAAACAGGTTCCCGAGGAAGATGCATTAGCAAGTACTTGGTTTGAGAAAAGCAAAACTGAAGGGGTACAGTAAGTGTGAATACAACTCAATATATTCATGGGTTCCAGGTACCCTTCAGTAGTCCAGGGTTCAAGGACAAGGCAACCAGCTTGGCCAAAGGTAAAATTTGACAAGCTATATGTTGTTAAATATGGAACCCAATCCTCTCCTGACAACAGGACAGCGGAAATGAGACACAGTATCTCCACAAAATGGATCTGTATTTATAAATAGCTGCCTCAGTTTCATTAGGGTTTAGCACAATATTTAGGAAGTATCCACACATTATTAGCTTCAAGCTCATCACTATTGCTAACCAACCTGATAAAACTACAGCAGGACCAAGACCTTCATTATTATGTGTTCCAGTTCTGCCAGGCATGCAGTGATGCCCCCACAAGTTATCCAAGTACTTTTCACATTTACTAAGCTGTAATTCAAGGTATTGATAACCTGACATGTCAAGTTCTTCACCTGATCTTAACCAAAAAGCTGAGAGGCGATGGCATGGCATGTTTTCATCTGTCACGGTGAAACACTTGCAGATTTGATATATTAGTCAATACCCAGTTTGCTCAATGATTGTCCACATCTGGTCACATGGTGAGCCAGAGTCTCAACGTATTCTTCACAGCTGGAATCAATAAACACCCAGGTGTTCTGAAGTACAGAATGGGGTTCTACGTCAAAGCTTTCACAATTTGCATCTGACAGTATATACAGGTAGGTTATTACCCATTGTATTCAGCTATATTTTCTCAGAGACAAATTGCTCAACCCTGATAGCATACCTCAATGGAAAGTTTGTAGAAATACTTTGGGGCATATATCAGTCAGGACTGAACTACTAAAACTAAGCCACTCTGAGTGTTTAAAACAGAAGGACTTTAATGAAATGGCTACACAGTTGAAGAGAGAGACTAGGAAACTGATCAGGAATAGGTATCTGGAGAGGAGATACAAAGGTGTAAGTTTACATAGGCCACTTTAAAGTTGAGAACTATTGTGGATCATATTTTTCCCAAGGTCACTTTCTAAAATTAACTTAGGGAAATCTAACAGTTTTTTTCCTTCCCTGAACCCATATAAACACTGTTGTCCCCCATACTGATACACAAGTGCATTTATCTAATCATAAAACCAAACCTATGCATTAAGAACTGGAGTAACAGTTGAAGACAGAAAGATTCCATCTCATATTAGTTCTTCCTAGGTAAACTTCAAGTCCTGGAGCTAAATTGACAATTTCTTCCCCTTCCCATATATCCCTGACCTCCATACAATGTAGATAGCTCATGTATTTGTTTCTGCAAATACAGAGAATGGCATTAACCTTACAGTATGTAATTGTTAGTTCACTTTTCTGTTCTACTGATGGACTATGCCTGGTGCCCAGCTCTGTGTACGGGTCAGGTTGAATACTCAATAAAAATCTGTTAAAGGAAAAAGATTAATGAAAGACTAAAATGTTCTAAATTCTTGGAAGCATTTCTGAGATACAGAGAAAGATTTTGTAGAGGTTTTCTTAGGAGGTTTCATGCCTCCCAAAAGAAGAGAAGCTCAAGAATATCTCAAAGTATGTTGAGGAACTTGTAGATAGTAAAATAGTGGCAAAGGTACCCCAATAAACTGAATGTTTGTCTAGCATTAAGATTATGAGTTTTATCCCTCTTTGGGTATTTCTGAAAATGCAAACAAAAATGCAATTTGTCATGCAGAAAAGCAACCACTTGTTTTCTTTCTGGACCCAAAAAGAAGGAATTGTCCTGAACATATTTCTAGAATTCCCACAGGCCTAGTCTGTATTTAAATGCCTTGTGTATAGCCAAGCATCATTTTTACTATAGTATTTTTTAATATCTATTTGCCAATCAATCTATTTATCTATCAACAATACCTACCCAAATGTGTATAATTTGGATTGACTCGAACTCCATTCCTCTCTTTTCTAGCAGAAGTTGTAAGCTAAACCACTATACTTACAGACCCTTTTAGTTTTAGAATTCTGGACATCTTTTAGGTTCCCTCCATTAATTTTACACACATGATATTTCATGAGCAGAAGAAAGGCAACAGTGATTCTCTATGAATTATTGGCTGATAATGGCAGTAAGCACGATTATAATTTGCTTTGACGGAGTACATTAGCCATTGTATATCTTCATGGCAAGAGCATGTACATTGTGACTTGAAATATGAAACTGAAGCAAACATACTAAGATCTAGGAAAAAAGCCATGCATAAGGACGAGAAAATACAAATGTTGTGAAATAAGGGCAGAATGAAGGCTAAACTAGATGTGCTTCATGCATAGGGGAGAGGATGAAAGATGGAAACCAGATCCATTTCATGTACAGCCTTGCAGTCCATGGACAATTATTAAGGAAAGTTATTACTTAATTTGTAATGGAAGTCCATTGGTAAGTTCAAAGAAAGAAGTAATATGATATGATAACATATTAGTAGACTGGCTACTGATGAAAGGTGATGTATAGTGGGCCAAGATAGACACAGGGGAGACATCAGTCATGTAGACAAACAAGGATGATGATTCACATTAGGATAATAGCGATGGAAATATTAAGATATTACTAATTCAGAATGCATCTTCACTTATACCTTTATATTTACATGTCTGAGGTATGACTTCTATCTGCATCTGAGTTTCTTCAAACTTTGGCCATGAGGTTTTCTCATAGTTTCACCATTTAACAAGATATAAATAATTCAGAACAGTGTAATTCACATGTTTCTCTAATGGAAATCCAAACCTCCATTAACTGTGTTCAACCCAGATTTAAAAGCCATAGGTTTTACACACTTGTATTTTTTTCTTCTGATATCAAATTCCTGAAGGAAAATAATTTAATCGTGTTTTCAAAACACGAACTTTTCCGTGTTGAGTTCAAGGTTAGAGCTGGAGCAAGCAAAACAAAAGAGTACTATAATTCACCCATTGCATTATAATAATATGTAAAATTTGTAAAAAGTTTTTTCCTAACAATACCATGACTTGAATGAATGCTGGAAATAAATATTATGACCTGATATTTGGTAATTATAGGCAGATATTTTTTGAGGTCTGGACATCATTAATTATGTTGAAAATGTACCTTATACTCCTTCTCTCTCTTAAAGTAGAAAAGAAAACACATTTTAAAATCTTAAACAGCTTACAAAGTATTAGGATGACATCTTGTAACAAGAAATATTACCACTCATAAAAGCAAAAATACCAGGAAATAGGAAGCTAATTATGAAGCACTGTTCTGTGGCATTTTCTGTACTGTGACATATTTAAAAAGCTTGAAAGATGAAGTTAAATGACGTAGTACGGCAAAACAAGCAGTTAAATATCTTTATTCTCTCTCTGGGAGTTGCCCGCCAGTCAAGTTATTGATTGCAAAGGAGAATAATACATATTGTTAGCAAACCTGACAGAGACATCCTGATACATCGTTCAATAATGAATAACATGAACTTGTCAAAAATGGGAAAATGTTTTCCTGAGACTCGATACAAGAGGTTTTAATGACTGTAATTTATGCAATGAATTTTCATATAGTGTGAAAATATAAAATACATTGATGACCTTTCTCTAATGGTATAGTATAAAAGGAATGTTTTAAATTAGGGCTGTAAAATCTCTAATAATACAGTTATTCTTATTATCCAGATATATGCAGGAATATAGTTATCATATGTTATTCAAATGTATTATGTATCTTTTTTAATGCTGTTTCAATGTCTTTTTTTTTTAGGTGTTCCTTCAACATCTGATGTTTCTTTGTGATTATTTTTTCATTCTTATAAACTAACATTGTTATAAAAAAGCTGATAGAAAGCTCAGATGTGTGAAAAGAGTCTGTCAACTAATAGGCCTTTACGTGCCCTGAATAAAATGAGACCAGGCTGCTTTATATGGAACAGATAGTCTCATCTCCATCTCCATCAACATCTGTATCTGTAGTCAATTTCCTGAAGAGGACTCGAATTTTTACTCAATGTGGTTAGTGAGTCTGAGGTGTGATAAAGGAGTTTCATGAAATAAGGTACCTCTTCCCACCTTCATCAGGATTTAGTAGGCCCAGGGCAATTTTGCTGATTCCCCTCTCCTAAGAAGTAAATTTCTTTTCAACAGGAGTGGAGGAAGACATTCCCTTGATTAGGTAGTGACACGGTTTATCAATTCTCTTTGTACACTTTCAAGCAGTCTTGAACAACTCTCCTTGCACATATATTTTCAGAGTGGTACATTGGCCCTAAATCACTGAACATCTTTAGGGAATTCTGTGGAAGGAATCTACAAGATTCTTGGACTATTCTCTACACACTAGCCACTCAAATTTAGGCACTTGTCAGGCAGGGAGATATACATAAACTTTATATCATTATTTTTACATCTACTTTTCTCCTTGCAAACTTGGTTGACATTTCTCATCTGTGGTCACCTCTGTTTGCTTCATACATTTACCCTTGCAGATTTATTCTTTTTTAATATGAATTCATTTTTTATTAGAATTGTGTATGGAGTAGAGAAAAGCCTATGTATCCACTCAGTTTATTAAAAAAAAAAACCAATTAGGGGTGCCTGGGTGGCTCAGTAGTTAAGCATCTGTCTTCGACTCAGGTCATGATCCCAGGGTCCTGGGACCGAGCCCCACATTGGGCTCCCCACTCAGCGGGAAGCCTGCTTCTCCCTCTTCCACTCCCCTGCTTGTGTTCCCTCTCTTGCTGTCTCTTTCAAAAAATAAATAAAATCTTTAAAAAAAAACTAATTATATTTTATAAAAAATCTCCTAGATACCTTTTTTCCTTTATAATTTACAGAAATCATATTAAATTATCAGTTAATTAACCATGTACCATTTTTGCACCTACTAGTGTATAAAAATTCATCTAAAATATGTATCTTCAGTTTCCTCCTAAGATTTATAAGTATTTCCTTAGTGTGATGTTTTGAACTTTAATATTCATAACTAGAATATCTTTATTGAGATTTTTATCTTATATCAACACAAACTGTCTAATGATCTCAAACTAATATTCACTTGAATTTTATTATTTCATTCTATCCATCAACTATACCTATTTTGCCATTTTATTTTTTTAATTTAAATTCCAGTTAACATATAGTATAATACTAGTTTCTGGTGTACGATATAGTGATTCAACTCTTCCATACAACACTTGTGCTCATGACAAGTGTGCTCCTTAATCCCCATCACCTGTTTAAACTATCAAGTTTGTCTTTAATAAGTATTTTGTGGTTCGATATGTTATTTAAGAAATACTGAAAGCATTTCACTTTTAGTTTATAAGTTTAAGTGTTTATATTCATTTTCATAATAGATATACTTGTTTCTAATTTTGATGTCTTGTGTTTTTTATTTTTTTATGTTTTCTTGATATGTCCCTCTATTCTTATCTCTTCCTCTGTTTTGTTGTTTTCACGCTTTTAAATGATTTGCTGACTGGATATCCTTCTTTAAAAATCTTAGGTAAAGTGCATTTATCAAGAACATGCTTATACCAATATATTATAGTGATTAAATAATTATATTTAAAATATGATCAATGTTCCAATACTGATATTTTATTATCTCTGCCACATCAAGTTGCTTACCTTTTCTGATCCTTATTTTTGATTTTTGTAAAATTAATATAATAGGGGCGCCTGGGTGGCTCAGTTGGTTAAGCGTCTGCCTTCAGCTCAGGTCACAATACCAAAATCCTGGGATGGAGCCCCACATAGGGCCCCCTATTCAGTGGAGAGTCTGCATCTCCCTCTCCGCCGCCCCCGCTCATGCTCTTTCGTGTTCTCTCTCTCTCAAATAAACAAAATTAAAAAAAAAAAAAAAGATGGCTTAGGAATGTCAAAGGATAATGAGACTGCAACTCAGTATCTGAAAAAAGACGAAGCTAAATTTATTGCTTATTATATTAAGCGAGAGTTATGTAAGTATAGTCTCTTGGAATCTGAGTAGATGAGATTATTCATTTTATATAACTTTTTTTAGGAAGAGTAAGGTTTGTGGGTTGGTGGACTATCAAAGGCATCAGTAGGATGATATAATCTGTAGAAGCATGATTACTAAAACTGATTGGTTCTAATTGGTAATTGGTTGGCACTCAGAGGTGTATCTATTGGAGCAAGTCTGTGATTGGCTAACTTTGATAAATGAGGCCCTGTAATTGATCGGTCAGTATGTAAAAGTATATTCAGTAAGGGAAGTTTTTTCGTATTGAATAAACAGACTTTAAAAAAATTTTTTTTTTAAGTTTTTATTTATTTCACAGAGGGAGAGAGATCACAAGTAGTAGGCTGAGAGGCAGGCAGAGAGAGAGGAGGAAGCAGGCTCCCCACTGAGCAGGAAGCCCAATGCCAGGCTCAATCCCAGGACCCTGAGATCATGACCTGAGCTGAAGGCAGAGGCTTCCTGAGTCACCCAGGCACCCTGAATAAACAGGCTTAAAACTGGTTTGGATTGCTACCTGTATCATAAGGCAATCAATCTTTTTCTAGATGTGTATGAATTTTCTTTTTCACGAATTTCTGAACAAATTAAATCAAAGATAATATATACAGGAATAAGTACATTGTATGGTTCAGCTTAGTACTGAATACACTGTAATGACTATTATCATTAATACTATAGTTACTTTTCAATAAAAAAACCCCAGAAAATTAGCACAACTTTCCCTGTTATGCCTCTATATTGTGAAATTATCCTCTTGGAAACTTCTACTACAATGAACTTTCTCAAAACTTCAAAATTTATATCTGTGTTATTCTCTGCCAATATAAACCTTAAAGAATTAACATTCTTATACTTTCTGTCTATAGTGAGTGCTCTTTATTTCTAATTTATCTGTTCAACAAACACTTAAGTGCCAATAATGTGACCATGTGCCAATATTTATATAAACATATAAATATATATTTATTATATACATGTAAATATATATGTATATATGTATACCAAATTGTGAAGCACATGGTTTTATATATATATATATATATATATAATCTTTTCATCTCCTCAACACATAACACATAACAATACACACACACACACACAAATATACAGGGGTGGGAGGAAGTGAAAGAGAGAATATAGTCCTAAAGGAAAATATATTTTACCTTTTTAAAAGGTTTATTTATTTGAGAGAGAGAGTGAGCATGCAGAGGGTGGGGCAAAGGGAGAGAGAGAGAGAGAGAGAATCTCCTGCAGACTCCTCACTGAGTGCAGAGCTCAACACAGGGCTCGATCCCAAGACCCTGATCTGAAACCAAGAGTCAGCTGCTTAATGGACTGAGCCACCCTGGCACCCCAGGAAAATGCATTTTAGTTAAAAATAATTATACAAGTACAGCTGATGCTTGAACAACATGGGTTCGAACTGCACTGGTCCACTTATATGCAAATTTTTTCCAGTAATATAAATGTGTTTTCTCTTCCTTATGATTTTCTTAATAACATTTTCTTTTCTCCAGCTTCTTTTGTTATAAGAATAGCATATGTAATACATATAACATACAAAATATGTGTTAATCAATGGTTTATGTTATTGATAAGGCATCCAGTCACCAGTAGGTCTATTAGTAGTTAAGTTTTGGGGGAGCAAAGTTATGTGTAAATTTTCAACTGTGCAGTTGGTCAGCATCCCTAACCCCTGCCTTGTTCAAGGTTCAACTATAATTCATTCTCTGATATTGTGATGAGTGTTAAACTGGAATGTATGATATTGTGAGTTTTGGGGAACAACGTCATTGAGAAATTCAATTTCAACTTAGACATAAAGTATGAGCCTGAGTTAACTAAGGAAGGGGTGGATGGTTGGGAAAGAAACAATTATTCCAGTAAGGGGAATGATGTGTGCAAAAATTTTGATATGTAAAGATAGCATTCAAGTCACTAAAATCCAGCAGTGTGAAAATAATATATTGAGGGGTGGAATATGGAAAAATTACCAGGATAATAGAGAGAACGTTGGAATTTACTGTTCAAGCAATGGCATAATGCTAAAATTTATAGTGTGAGAATTATCACTAAGAGACTCTTTGAAAATGAACAACCTGTTAAGTGCTGAACAGATAGGAAGGAAAAGAGGATTTGTGGCCAGTAAGAAGGCTATTTTCATAGTCATGCCAAGAATAGGCACATATTTTTTTTGGTGGTTTGGCATGAGGGTACTGAGGTGCATAGCATTCAATATCTATTTTGAAGGCTGATTTTATAGGACTTTAGTGATTAATTGGATTTGGTAAAATTTGAAAGGCCACACTTCGGAGTAGAGATTTGGAAGAGCCTAACTTACCTAGCAATTGTAGCTGCAAACAAGATACTATAGTAATTTCCATAAAGAGGTTTTCCTAAAAGAGAATAATCAAGTTGATCTACTGAAAAATTTTCACTAATTTTCCTCCCATCTTTTAACTGTCAGTCAAGAGAATAGTTTTAACCATTGCTTTAAAAATGCCTTTTTGAGGATTCTGGTTCTGCTGTCGAGAAACCAGTAACTTCACCTGAAATATATTAATCTCTCTGTCTCTCTCTCCTTCATGAAAAAAAAATTTTTTTCCCTTGCATCAAAATAGAATCTCACAAAACAGAAATAAGCTTTCAGCCAGTTTTTGCCTCATCTCAAACTTGGTTATCAATTAAATAAAAATAAGATGTAGGAATGAAATAGTGTTTGGGTCAACAAACCCTACCATAATGACAAGGCAAAGTCATTTTATTTTTTAAAAATCTCAGTTTATGATTGGTAGAACATAATTCTATACTAATTTATAGAATTAGAATCTAATCAGAAAAGCACTGAACTATCATTTACATTCTTTAGAGTTACCACACCTGAAATTGGTTGAAACTATTGAAATTTTGACTTAGAATGACCCCAAATACATACATACATACATACATACATATATGTGTATTTAATAGAGCACATCTATAGGACATATACATATATTTTTAGCTTTCGCTGACTCTTTCAATAATGGATGTAAAGTTAACCTTTGTGAAGCCTATAGTTATTAGTCTGTTTGTTACGTGCATCAAAAAAAAAAATCTGTTGTAGTATCAGCATCCATTCCTGGAAATTGGACTACTAACAGAGTCCGTTTTATTCAGTATTTTCATCCCAGATTTTTATCATGGAAGTCATTCTTCTGTTTTCTTCAAATTCCTTAAAGTCACAACATATTCCTGCCTATAGTTTATTCAAGCAATCATTCCTACAAATGTCACAACATATTCCTGCCTATAGCTTATTCAAGCAATCATTCCTACAAATGAGGGACATGTCTCTCCAACTGCAATAATATTTATACTGCCCTTAATGATACCAATGATTCCAACATTCCTAATTGTGCGCTAATATGTATTGTTTATTTCTCCAAGAGTTTCCTTGAAGGCAACTTAAGCCTTGGAAACTTGAACTGTAGTATCTAGTATCAGATATTCATTTTTGTCTTTGTGGAGAAAATTTGTCTGCCATTGTGAGTAAAAATGCTTCACTAAATCATAAAATAAAAAAAGAGAAACCACAAAGGAATAAACAACACACATTGGAGAATGTAGCCAAATCAGAACAGCACAGTAGAATATGACTGTTGATTGGTTTGTTTGCAATGTGGTTTATTAGTGCTCTTCGATCCACACCTATACAGTACAATCTGTAGCTGTAGCCCTCCTACATGAAGACCTTTTGATGGCCTTCTGAGAATCAGAAATAAACACACAACACCCTCAGCAGTTTACTGTTTTTCAGTATACCAATACTGTTTTGTTTTTAAAACAAAGCATTTTAAAAACAAGCTAATTTATAATGAACCAAAATAGTGGGAGAAACAATTTTAAATAGAATAAATTATAAATGCATTGAGCAACAGAATGATTACTCAAAAAATGAGAATGCAATTAATGAATTTCAGTAAACTTTATCATTTATTTTGTCCCACTAATGGATAGGAAAATATGAGTGTCTAAATGCAGATAAAACTGTGTGATGGGAGATATCTAATTGCAATGCTACATTTATGAAATTAGCTTTTTTCTAAATTATTATTCCGTAATTACAAGTCTCAGATGTTAAAATTCTTGAGTGATGTATCACAAAATCTTGGGAGACATGTCTCAAAAATATTCCATGTGATCTCACTGAGTCGATCTATGTTAGCAAAACTAAGAATTTTATGATGACATAAATATGTATGATGACAAAATATATGATGAACACTATTTTTGTTCTGCCTATTTCGTTCAAGTGCAGACTGCTCTCTAGTTTAATGTTTGGCCTCATAGAGAGATAATCAGAAGATAAATAGGCAAATAGTTAGAAAGTGTTTGTAAGAACAAATCATAAAAGGAAACCAAATAATGATGCAATGGTGATAGTATTAAAATGATCTTCACCTACTTTTTTTGTTGAGATACTGTTTATCTACTTATATCCACTATAACTGAGGGATTGTAGGAGGATCACGGAATTTGCATGGACTACTATTTATCCCCTCCCTTTATCTTTCCAAGATATTTATTACCATTAATATATATTGTAAGCGGTTTTTCCTTGAGCACCTGAAAGCCACATGATTTTGCTCATGAAGTTTCTCTTTTTCCTTAGGCAATCAATTAATAATATTTATGGTAGATGAAGCATAAAGAAAGTTAAGAATATCTATTAATATAAAATCCTAGCAGGACTGGGACACCTGGGTGGCTCAGTGGGTTAAGCCTCTGCCTTTGGCTCAGGTCATGATCTTGGGGTCCTGGGATCGAACCCCGCATTAGGCTTTCCGCTCAGTGGGGGGCCTGCTTCACCCCCACCCTGCCTGCCTATTTGTGATCTCTCTCTCTCTCTCTGTGTCAAATAAATAAATAAATCTTTAAAAAAAAAATTCTAACAGGACCAATTTCCTAAATAGCGCTGGTCAAATCCCTAACCACCACTTTCTAAATTAATATACAGTAAAATGATAAAAGTCTCTACATGTATTCCATGTAACTTATAAACTTACTTATATGTTGAAGAAACATGGATTCTTTTTTAAAGAAAGAAAATGAGGGGCACTCGAATGGCTCAGTCGGTTAAGCATCTGCCTTAGGCTCAGGGGCTCAAGTCATGATCTCAGGGTCCTGGGATTGAGCCCTACATGGCGCTCTGTGCTCAGCAGGGAGTCTGCTTCTGCCTCTCTCTTTGCTCATGCTTTCTTTCTCTCAAATCAATAAATAAAATTAAAAAAAGAAAATGAGAGGATAACACAATGTATTGTATGATCATGTCTAACTGCAATTACATGGAGAATCAAAAATTTTAAAAAATGTTTTTAATTAACTATTAATACATTTTTTTCCTCTATAATGAATTCTTCTAATAGAATTATAAAGAGGCCATTGCTTTTTTTTCCATGTTGTTGTTGCACATTCATAAGTCATCATATCAGGTCCTTGTGAAAAAATGTTTACCTGACGTTACCACATAGCTTGTTACAAGACAGCCAATTAAAATAATAATAATAATAATGAGTATATTCTGGATAAAGTCAAATATATACATTGAAAAATTTAATCTACACTGTAGAAATGTATTATGCTGCTATAATGTGAGAAACTGGCTTTATTTATCATTTGATGTAGTCACCCAGAAGACATAATGACAAGCTCTTGCTCTGGAGGCTACAGTCTTAAGAAGATAAGTTTAGCAAGTAAAGTAGTTGAAAAAGGAATTGCTACACATGAAACTTTTATTCCCATTCTCCATTTATCTTAATCATCTGTTAACATAGCAATCTGAAATGTAGAGCTGCTTTAGAGGAGTGATCAGTTATCTAGAGAACTTGATGCTGTAGGTATTGAAGTTTGTGTTCAGTAAAAAGGGTTCCCTTGGGCTACAAAAAAGTATTGTTTAGCCATTCTTTAAGAAGGAAAGATTTTCTGGTATTAAATTATTTTCTGTACATTTGAATGACTCTGAAATATGCAATTGATCACTGTAGCTGTAACATTTCAGTTTCAATGGAGACATTTGTACCACATTTGAAAATTGAAAACAACTGCATAGGTTGCACCTAGAGAAAAGAATACTGAAAATTGCTAGTGAGACCAGTAGCCAGTAAGAAATGAAAAACAGAAAAAAAAAAAAATCACGGAGAAAGTGACATAGAAGAGAAACTGGGATGGAAATGACCATACTGAGTCTGTAGGAAAATGAACAAACTGACCTGGGTTTGATGAAATGATAATTTTGGGGAGAAATGGGAAATAAACTTAGAATGCCTGACATGGAGTATTTTAGAACCAGGGCTGTGAGATTAGCGGCAACTCCTCAGGCCCCACTCATTCTCCGGAGAATGAAAAATTAATGTATTTAAGGTAGTGATTCTTAGGGTCAGTGTCACATTAAAATAAATGGATCTTGAACATCAGATTTCTTAGTTTAGTATCTTCAGAGATACTTTTAGATGAATTTGATTTGAATTAGATGAATCACATTGTAGCAGAATTTTACTTGACAGGGCAGGAAAACAGTCTGTGGCTAAAATAGAGTAATAGAGGTTGTACTAAAATAAAGATATCAAATTGATTTTAATCCACCCAGAAACATACAGAAGCCTGTATGTACACACCAAAGTACTTACATACGTGGGATGTTTTACTAAAAGAACTAACCTATCTACAAATTGTGTAATGAAAATAGCTTTATATGATTTTCTTTAAATATATATAATTGATATAGCTAGATATGAACTGAAGTGACTCAATATGTGTCTATCAATATGTATCTATATCTATGGTTGAAATAGATTAGTATGTGCACAGCCCATTCCTGTAATGAGTCTGTACTATAGTAATAAGATTTTTCTGCAACAGGCAATCCTAATTACAAAGCTCAGTCATTTACCACCTTTGTGCATCTTCTTAATTATTTTATGTGGGGGTTGTACTAGATAATATTCAGTAAGGCTCACTCCAGTATCAACACATTCATGATATAAATCTACCCAATTATGTAACACCTTGCATTATTTCCCAGTTGTTTTGTATTTGTGAAACTTCCCTTCTTGCTTGACGTTTAGGTTTTTAGTATTCATGAACTATATCTTCTGGCCACTTTTCTTTGCCCAGAATATAGATGTGCATGAGTTCCACAGTTTTCTCCCCCAGAGTCAATTATAGGTATCAGTATTCTATTATTAATTAATTCAAAAGTGCAAGCTAGTTCTCTCCTACCTGCCTGACACTATATTGGGGTGTAGATCTCTAGTAGTGAAAAAATTGACAAAGTTCCTACTCTCATGGAGCATATTTTCTAGTAGGAGAAACAGACAAGAAACAAAGAAATTGGCATACACCTTTTTACTTAAGCCTGATGTGGAGCTAATTTATAATTGTGCAAACTTCTGATACGTGGTTTTCAGGAAACAGGACAAGCCTCTGTTAAAAATTCATGGTAGGAGTGTAAGGGGGAAGTCTACATGATGAATGCAGGGTGAACATGGAAAGTCTCTCTGAGACTGTGACAACTAAAAGATAAGGAAGGCCAATCATGCTTAGAATTGGAGAATGAGCATTGGTATTATAAAGAAACTGAGGAGTTAGAGCTTATAGAGTTGGGGAGACTTGTATATAATGAGTTCAGAAAGAGTATGAGGAAAGTGACTTGGTGCCCTTCATTAGCTTTCATTTCTGCTTTTTTTTCCAAAAATATCTTGATTTCCCATTTGCAAATTCACCCCTCCCCATTCTCATCCATAAAGATTGGAAGGGTTTACTCCCTCCTGACTTTCAAGTGTAGGCCATGAATGTCTTAAACTGACCATTATATTCCATTATCCTGTTCACAATGATTGTTCCAGGAAGTTTAGGATCCGGTTCTGCCCAATAAAATAAAGAATTATACAATATCATGGAAGAAAAAGAAAGAGACTCCTTGTCCTTACATGGTGTTTGCTGTTCCTGGTAAATAATAAAATCATAGCAGATGGGAAGGGGGTGGGGAGAGGAGATGTTTTGAAGAACCATGCTACCTTTGAGAAAAACATTATTTCTAAAATAAATATAATATAGTTTGATGTATTTTAAAGCTCCTCATTAATATTTTTATATTATCTTTAAAATTTTATCTTTAAAATTTATCTTTAAGTATTTATATATAAAGTATATATATAATAAATATATATATGAAGTATATATAAAGTATATATAAAGATAAAATTTATCTTTAAAATGTTACCATTAAAATTTCTTATAGATCATCAGAAAATTACCATATTGCAAAGCAGGATAGATATTCTAGTAAATAGTCACATACTTAGTTGCTTAATCTTTAATACTAAGACTAGTATTTTTCTGAGGGTGATGTAATTTTAACCTGGAATGATTATTTTTTAAATTTTCATAAAACTTTTTCTTTCTAACATTTTCTTCTTTTAAATTCTTTTAGATTTTATTTGAAATTATGTATATACCCTCGCTATTGTGAATAATGCTGCAATGAATATAGGAGTGCAGCTATCTTTTCAAGTTACTGTTTTTGTTTCTTTTGGGAAAAATACCCCAAAATGGAATTTCTGGACCATATGGTTATTCTATTTTTAATTTTTTGAGAAACTGTTTTCCATAGTGGCTGTGCCAATTTACATTCCCACTAATAGTGCACGAGGGTTCCATTTTTCTCAACATCCTTGAAAACACTTGCTATTTTTTATCTTTTTGATAGTAGCCATAGTAACAGGTGTAAGATGACATCTCATTATGGTTTTGATTTGCATTTCCCTGATTATTTGTGTTATTGAGCACCTTTTCATATATTTGGTGGCCATATGCATGTCTTCTTTGGAAAATTATCATTTATTCAGATACTTTGATCTTCTTAAAATCAAGTTATTTGGGTTTTTTTTGCTATTTCGGATAGCAATATGTTATGTACTTTGGATATTAACAACCCCTTACCAAATAGAAGGTTTGTAAACATTTCCTCTCATTTTGTAGACTGCCTTTTCACGATGATAATTGTTTCCTCTACTGTGCAAAAGGATTTTAGTTTGATGTAGTCCTCCTTGTTATTTTTGCTTTGTTGCCTGTGCTTTCGGTGTCATATCCAAAAAGAAAAAAAATTATTGCTAAGACCAATGTCAAGGAGTTTTTTTCCCCTATCTTTTCTTCTAGAAGTTTTACAGTTTCAGGTATTGCATTTTTAAATTAATTTTGAGTTCACTTTTATGTATTGTATATCCAGTTTTATTCTTTTGCATGCTGACACCCAGTTTTTTGGCACTATTACTGGAGAGACTAGACTATCCCTTTCCCATTGTGTACTCTTGGTGCCCTTGTCAAAAATTAATTGACCCTGCACATGTGGCTTTATTTCTGAGTTCTCTGTTCTGTCTATTGGTCTATGCATTTGTTTTTATGCCAATACCTCATTGTTTTGATTACTATACCCTTGTAATATAACTTGAAATCAGGAAGGGTGATGTCTCCAGTTTTGTTCTTGCTCAAGATACTTCGACTATTTGGAATAAAATACTTTGACGATTTGGAGTCATTTATGGTTCCACACAAATTTTACAATTGTTTTTCTAATTAAAAAAAAACACCATCAGTATTTTCAAAGGATTACATTGACTCTATACATCATTTTATTAGTACAGATATTTTTATAATATTAATTCTTCCTATCTATGAACTCAGGATATCTTTCCATTTATTTCTTTTTAATTATCTTCATCAATGTCTTATAGTAGTTTTCAGTGTACAGATCTTTCACTTCCTTGATTAAATTTATTCCTAAGTGTTTGTTTTATACTATTGTATATGGGATTGTTTCCTTAATATCTTTTTGGATAGGTGTTAATGTATCAGTTGCAGAGATGCAACTGATTTTTATATGTTAATTTTGTATCCTGCAACTTTACTGAAATTATTAATTTTAATACCTTTTGAGTCTTTAGGGTTTTCTATATATGTAAAATCATGTCATCTGTAAACAGAGACAATTTAAATTCCTCTTTTCCAATTTGGATTTCTTTTGTTTCTTTTTCATCCCTGACTAAGTAGTTGGATAGAAGTGGTGAGATTGGGTGACCTTGTTCCTGATCTTTGAGGAAAAGCTTACAGCTTTTCATCTTAGAGTTTATCTATGAACTTGTCATATATGCCCTTTATTATAAGGAAGAACATTCCTTCTATACTTAATTTGTTGAAAGTTCTTATCATGAAAGGATGTTGAATTTTGTCAAAATAGCTTTCTATATCTATTGAGATGATCATATGATTTTTATCTTTCATTCTATTGATGCATCTTATCACATTTATTGATTTGCATATATTGAACCAGTCTTGCATCTCAGGAAAATCCCACTAGATTGTTCTGTAGGTCCTTTAAATGTGCTGTTGGATTTGGTTTGTTTGTATTTTGTCGAGGATTTCTGCATCAGGTTCATCAGGGATATTGGCCTGTAGTTTTCTTTTCTTCTAGAGTTCTGGTATCAGGGTAATTCCGGTCTTGTAAAATGAGTTTGGGTCTGATTCCTGTGGCACAGGCATGCATGACTCTTCCCCAGGGCCCTTTGTGGGTGGTGTTAGTGATGGAGCCAAAGCCAAACAAGAACGTAGCTGAGTCCACAACAGGTGGGGTTATTTCTGGGTCTATATCCAGGATTAAGGTCAGTAAATCTGCCACCTGGGCTTGGGCCTGCCTTGTCAAATGGCTCATCTCAGTCTTAGGCTTCACTAGCTCTTCACAATCTTCTACCTGGATCCTAACACTTGTACACAATTAGATGGATGACTGCCAAATTATTATGGTTATGAGAGGAACCAGTGGGGAATCTTCTATTAGGTCATCTTGCTGACACCATTTACATTTAAAAGCTGACATTTACTAACATCTTTCATTGAATCTACTGAGTGTACAGTTGCCAGTCAGGATCCTGTTACCATAGTAATATCTCAATGTACCTATCTTGATAGATACCATTTTATATATGATTCTAACATTTAATAGCACTATTTAGTATAAACATAAAACAGTGATTTCATCAAATGATCAGAGAAAAAAAATGGCTTACCCTATTGAAAGCGAACCACTTGAAACTTATAGCACACATAATAATGTGTTGAAAAACTAAACATATTCATAGTTATAAACAAGGCTAGCAATTAGCATTATTATGGTTTAAGCCTGAGCTACTAGGCAATAAAGTCAAAAGTAGTAAACCAGTATATAAGAAAAAAAAGAATTTCAAAAGCTATGAAAAGAAGGAACTAACATAAATTGACTCAACTATTGGACGATCTTGCTCATAAGTACAATTGTAAATATAATAAACAACATATGATTCAATGAATTCAAACAGTACTTTGAAATAACGTCACATCCAAAGTTTACCCTATCAATGTTTCAAGTTTAATTGGACCATTTTTGGTATAACTGGACAACTTATTCTTCATTTGCCACTTCAGAAACTTTTCTACCTTTTTATTCTTAGGGCTAGAAAAGCTGACCTGTATTGATCTCATCTGGCTTCTGTTCGCTTGGCTAATAATGGAGTAAGCTGACAGGAGAACCAAGTGTACGTATTTCCCAAATTCTTTTATCTAGGGCTGCAAATTTACCAGGCTTCATTCCTCTTTTAATGCTGCAAATCCTGGCAAAGCGTCTATTTTCCCTAAAATGAATTTTTCTCAGGTCCCAGTAACACCATTCCTTATCCCTTGCCTCTATGGGTAGCAAAGGGGTTCCTTGGTTTCTAGTCTCTGGAGGCCTCACTGATCTTGGTTTATACCTTCAATCTAAACCACAAATCTATGTATTAAATAGTTCTTTATTTGCAATTTTATTGTAAAATTATTAACATGCATGTGTGCTATTTATTCTTGATGTATTTTTTGATTTATATTTTTCATGAATTGAGTCATTTTACCTCTAGTTTATGATTGTTAATGTGAAATTTTTACAATTGGTTTATTTTAAAATGTCATTGTCTTAAGTTTATTTGGTTTCTTTTTTGTAAAATTTATTTTTTTCTCCCCTCTTTCTTAGTTCATCCAAATTTCTATGTAGCTGTTTCAGTATATACATTTTCTGATAAAAAATATTTTGGTTTTGTTGATGAGTTATATCCTGAAATTTTCCTTTATGTTAATATATGTTCATATATTGATTTATACATTTATTCCATTTTAAGGTTTATTTTATTTTTTTCTAACTTGAGTTGATGTCTTTGCTAAATTATTTTGTTTTCATATTTTTCAACAAACATTTAAATCTACATTTCCATACAAGCATTGTAATTAATATAGCTTGATTTATTTCTAAACATTTCAGTGTCTGTTTTGATTTCAGTTCTGCATTAAATACATATTTGACTTTTGCCTGTTTCTTGCATTAAATATCTGAATGGGAAGTTTTTTTTCTCTGACCATCACTTTGTTGCTAATTCTAACACCAGTGAATTCTGGTCAGTGAACATGTATTGTAAAATGTTTCCTGTTTGGAACTTAATGGTTTTTCTTCAGGATTGCATATATGGTTTTTATTGGGATTTCTTATATGTGTGACAGTCCAAACTTTGCATTTGTCCTCTATGATTTCATTTATTTTAAGTCTGCTTGACCTTTTTATGAGGATAGTATTTAAAGTTATCTCCTTCTATGATTGTGCAGTTTTCAGATTCGTCCTTATTTCACTAATTTAGAGCCCATCAAAGGTGTATTACTTAGTAAATTAATGCTTTTATGTGACATATATCCTGATAGATGCTGTATTTTAGTTCTTCTTGATATTTTTTTGAATATATTTTTATTAGATAACTTTTCCCTCGTGTTAGTTTCTTTTTATCCTTTCTATTCAGTTTTTTCGTTGCTTTCTATAAACAGTATATACCTGCATTGTAAACCACTACAAAAATTTATTTTATTAAAACTAATACTTACCTAAGGTATATCATATCCATTTTTTTTCTTTTAAATGCAATAAAAATATTTCTTCTAGGGAATCCTCTTACACTGTTGGTGAGAATGCAAACTGGTTCAGCCACTGTGGAAAACAGTCTGGAATTTCCTTAAAAAGTTGAAAATAGAACTACCCTATGACCCAGCAATGGCACTACTAGGTATTTACCCAAAGGATAGAAAAATACTGATTTGAAGGGGCACATGCACCCTTTGATTTAGAGCAGCATTATCAATAACAATGAAATTATGGAAAGAGGCCAAATGTCCACTGAATGATGAATGGAGAAAGAAGATGGTGTGTGTGTGTGTGTGTGTGTGTGTGTGTGTGTGTATAATGACTATTACTCAGCCATAAAAAAGAATGAAATCTTGCTATTTGCAATGACATGGTTGGAGCTAGAGTGTATGATATAAGCAAAATAAGTCAGAGAAAGACAAATGCCATATGACTTCACTCAAATCATGAAATTTAAGAAACAAAGCAGATGAACATAGTTGGAAGGAAGATAAAAAAGAGAGGAAGGCAAACCCTAAGAGACTTTTAGCTATAGAAAACAAACTGAGGTTGCTGGAGGGGAGGTGGGCAGGAGGATAGGCTAAATGGGTGATGGGAATTAAGGAGAGCACTTCTGATGAGCACTGGGTGTTATATGTAAGTGATGAATCACTAAATTCTATTCCTTTTTTTAAAAAAAATATTTTATTTATTTATTTGACACAGAGAGAGACAATACAAGTAGGCAGAGAGGCAGGCAGAGAGACAGGGAGAGGAGGAAGCAGGCTCCCTGCTGAGCAGAGAGCCCGATGCAGGCCTCGATCCCAGGACCCTGAGATCATGACCTGAGCCGAAAGCAGAGGCTTTAACCCCCTGAGCCACCCAGGCGCCCTAAATTCTATTCCTGATACTAATATTACACTATATGTCAACTAATCAGAATTTAAATAAAAACATGAAGAAAAAGAAGAAAGGAAAAAAATCTTCTGTGTTGATGGCAGTGTTCTTAACATGAACATACCTTTTCATCTGCTATATTTATTCATGATGTGCTACTTGTATAGTCAAAAAGCAAGGAAAAGTATTTACTTTTTATATTCTCAACTGTATTTCAGTTCTAACTTGGTTTCTAAGGATCATTTAATATTTCTTTTTAATTTGTGTTAAACACATAGAAACAGATCACTTTTTATCTTTATGTACATCATTAGGTATATGAATATTATAATGCCATATAAATTAGTTAAATTAGGAAGCATCCCAGAATTTGAGTTTTGAGTAACTCTGTGTGATCTTTGAAAAGGTAATTTATTTTTGGCAAAAAATAGAGCAACATCTAAAATCACTTGCAAGATAGTCTACCATTTTTGTTTCTCTAATTTTGTCACTTTCTGCTCTCACCTAGAATAGTCTGAGTATTTTCAAAGACTTCTGATTAGAAAACATCATGGTGGGGGGAGCCTGGGTGGCTCAGTTGATTAAGCATCTGCCATCAGCTAAGGTCATGACCTCAGGGTCCTGGGATCAAACACCCACCTCCCCCGCCCCCACATAAGGATCCCTGTTCAGCGGGGAGTCTGCTTCTCTCTCTACCTACCTCTGCCTGTCCCCCTGCTTGTGCTCTCTCTTTCTATCAAATAAATAAATAAAATCTTTTTTAAAAAATTAAAGAAAACATAATGGTGTAACAGTGAATCTTTGTAGTCAAAAATCTTATTCTCATTATTCTAACATTTGATTTTGTTTTATTAGTGCTGAAATGTAAGTGTGGAACAAAATAAAATAAGAATTCTTGAAAAAAGTATTTAGAACTTTAGGCATACAGTCATTAAGAATAGGTTTGTACTTAGTTGTGCATATTACTTATTTGTTATTTATCATGGTTTTTTATTATTTCATTTTTTAATTTTTCTTTTCTTTTCTTTAAGATTGTATTTATTTATTTATTTATTTGAGAAAGAGAGAGAGAGAAAGAGAGAACAAGCACAAGCAGGGGGAGGGACAGGGAGAGAGAGAAGCAGACTCCCTGCCAAGCATGGAGCCCACAGCAGGGATCAGTCCCAGGACCCTGGGATCATGGCCTGAGCCAAAGGCAGACACTTAACCGATTGAACCACCCATGTGCCCCTAATTTTTATTTTCATATGTTTGGTCAAGCCATCAACTTTTAATTTACTATTTTTCTCTCTCAGTTTATGCATTACATATGAATTTTCTTATTTATTGAATGAAACTGTTTTTATTGAACTTTCAAAATCTTTCAATGGATTGATTCTTCATGCTAATAATAAAATGGCCTAAATTAACTTTTGCAGTTATTCTAAAATAGTACTACTAAACAAGAAATTATTTTAAAAATCTCCAACTAAGAAAACTGAGAAGTTAGTTTGTAACAGTAAAATTTTAAATAAAAACTCAATTTGACATTCTAACATAGAGTTACGGTATGTGCTGTCCTCTGTGAATGACCCATGATGTTATTCTGTCATCATTCATTCACTATGACCTTCTAATTTTTTTCCTAATAGCTACAACAAATTTGTATTGAGCTAAATACATGGATCTATCCAAGCTATCTTATTTTAAGATTAGGTGGAGTTGTGTAATCTATGGCCAAGGCTTGATTTGTCATGGCATTGAAGTACAGGTAGCACTTTTACTTCTGTTCAAATCTATTTTCTGCATGATTCATACTGGTCAATGAAAGTATTATAGAACGTCTTAACAGAAATAGAAGAATTTTTGAAAATCAATACTTTAGATGACCTGAAATGTCAACATAAAAGCAAAAGTTAAAGAGGAAACATTTCAGTATTAGAGAAACAAGTTCCTTAATTCAAAACCCTATAGAAGCAGAGATTTCTGTTATAAATATAGAAGTGTATCCAGATCAGAAGAAAACTATCTACAGAAAATAATATCAGAAGAAATAACTATTAAAGATACATTGAAAGAAGTAAGAGTTTTTCTCAGCTTTCCATCTCTTTAGAATTTACCAGTCTGGGGAACTGCTGGTCCAAGTGAATAGTACCGATGAGAATAAGAACATGCTGTGCTAGAGAGGATGGTGACTTACATAAAATTTTCTAGGGGACTTGATTCAAGGTATAGAAGTATGGAGCTTTGGTATGAATTTCATTTATCTGTCATTCCTCCTAAGCCATGACCTGTCTTACCTTCAGGAAAATTTAAAACATTGTGCAGAAGAACCTTTGTGGACAAAGACCTACAGGGAATAACAGCTTTGCTTTTTGAAAAAAATCATTCGGCTTGATTTGGGAGAAGAAAAAGATCCTTGGTGGATTTTATAAAAGTATCAATAAAAAGCCTTTCCTCCTAGTTGATGATAGATTATCACAAATTTTCTGATTTGAAAGGAATCTCAGTAAAGAAAAGTAGATGTACTTTATACCTTTTCCATTCCGTAAGTCTCTTCTGGTCTCAATCATGGACTGAAGCCAATTATAAAATGTTTAGTTACATAGTTGGGTGAACTCTTCGATGATTTAAAAGACTAATTTGGACCTTTCTCTTGTTCATGTATTAATTTATGCAATGTCTGAACTAGTACAATCACTTTTTTAGGTACCCAAGACACTTTCACGATAACATCACCAGCCTAGTCCCACCAAAAAAATAAAAATAATAAAACAATAAATTTTACATTTTAGGGATCTTATTGATATCTTGTCAGTTAGCTTGGAAATAAAGAGTTGTGATAGCCTTACCTAAATTGTTAGGCACGAAAAAGTCAACGACTAGAGATGTATACTTGTGACATTATCTATGGGACTATCTATGGAAATTATCTCAAATGAACCCAGCCTTACACATAATTAACATTCAATGAATTCTTGTTGAACAAATTAATGGATTAAAAAATGTAGCCTTGTATGTTTGCAAAATATTTTATGTAGGCTGTAATAAGAAATTTCTATAAGAAGGTGTCAGGACAAAACATTTCAGTCAATGCAGCAGAAAATGAAAATATCTGTATGGTGTAGCCTAATATAATCATATGAATTATCATTTTATGTCGCTTGACAAACTTTTATATATATATATATATATATATATACACATATATGTTTGTGTATATATATGTGTGTGTGTGTATATATATATATATGTGTGTGTGTGTGTGTATATATATGTGCTCCTTCACAGTAGAGGACTACCTATGCCCGTTGTTGCCCCGCCCAGCACCAAGCTCGGAAAGGAAAAGGGCAGACGCACAGAGGTCCAAGGGACGTCTCCCCAAGAAGACGAACCAGGAAGCTAGCGGGTGGAGACGGCGAGCCGAACAGGCCTTCTCTTACCATGAAGACTCCGCGGCTGCCCTTAGCTCAGATGGTCTCCTGGAAGTTAGGCTGCCGACTGTCCTCCTCAAGGATGAAGGGCTGCAGAGGCAGCAGTCCGAACCTGCACTTATTCGTGGAGAGCTGCTTCATGGTGATGCCGAGCTGGGGAACTGAGGCCCTTTCGTGCTCCTCGCGCAGCGGCGAAAAGCCTTGCTGGAGTTCTGAAGTGAGAGCCTGGTGCGCAGCCCTGCAGCCCGTCCGCAGCAATGGCGCTTAGAGCGCTCAGGGCTGGTCCCAGCATGAGGAGACCTCTGCTTGCCGAAGGGCCAGCGCGGGAGGCAACCTGTGTGCGTACACTCGGCGAAAGAGAAAGAGCGGGCTTCTGCCTCCTAGGGACAATTTACGTCCACTTTCGTGAGATAATGTCACTTTTTGTTAAGGGACAGGTGGTGGGTGGATGTGAAGGCCCAATAAAACATTCTCTCCCCAGAAAGTCGATGGTAAACAATCCGGAAGACTTGGCAGAGCAGGGAGCGCAGCTCTTCCGCAGCGACCCTCGGCTCCGCAGTCAGGATCGCCGGGCAGCTGGCTATCACAGGCCTCACCTGCTTTCTGGCAGGGAGCCTGAGGCAAGGCCCCTAGAACTTGGCGCACATGGACTCTGGGTGTGGAAATGGTCCTGGGCTCTCTGCGGGACCGCCAGACGCAAGGCTTCATCCAGGAAGTGGGAGATGGCAGCAAAGTTGTGCGTGGGGATCCCGAGATGGTGTCCTTCTGTTCCTCCAGGCCAGCTTCACGTTGCGGGCAGATGGGCTGATCACAGTATCGTGCTTCTGCGACAGTGCTGGGGAGCCAGTGGGCTTGGCGCCATCTGTGAAATGCAGAATCTCATTCTGCCTGGAAACATTCAAGTATGGTATGTATGTTAACAGAGACCTAAGTACTTGACCTCCTCCATGTAGTCGCTCAGCACTCTGTCCCGCCCACACGCTCGGGTAAGGACGGCACCACAGGGAGCACAGGGCACCTCTTTGTCACCTTTGTATTTTTCACCTTTGGGAATACTCATTTAAGTGGCGACACAATTCCAGGCGTCTCACCTGGCTCGCCCATGCAGCTCCACGTCAGAACTGAGTGAGATTAAGCGTAAATTTTATTCATGAAATTTTAATGCACTAATCATGTCTTAATTTAGTGTTTATCCTAGTCTTAGAGGGGAGGACTTTTGGCTTTAATTATAAGGAAAGCTATTTTCACAACTCTTACATACAAAAGAGAGTTAATAACAATTTGTATGTTTGTAGTTTATAATGTTTAAAAACACCACATTTTAAGAATTATGTACTGTTTTGTCTTTAAATTTTTTTAAATCTTATTTTAGATATACAGGTTTAATTTAGTTCTGGGCATAATAAAAGTAACACACGTGAACACAAAAAAGATTTTGAGTAACAATTTAGTATATGTGCTGCCGAAGCAAGCACTTGAGTAACAATTTAAAAAGATATTATTAGCTATCAATGTTTATCATGGTAGAAAATTTAAATTTCTTTTTGTTTCTATGTTAAGAAATGATATATAGAATAGTTAAGAAAACACTTTCTTGTAGAAAACAATTGATAAATTAGTATTTGTCATTAAAACTGAACTACAAAATGCCTTAAATTCATTTACAGAAGTGGTATTATTTTATACATTTTTAATTTTATTTAACAGGATAATAGGCACGGTTTCTTCTTCCACTGAGGTCCCCTAATAACCAAGTCTAGAAAACTGAGAAAGGATGTGGTGCAATTTAATAAAATAACTCAGATAATTCAAAACCATGTCAACTTATTATAGTTTCTGTTTAATTTATGGTTTTTATTAATAGATACCATTTTCTCACGAAAAAATGTAAATATGTATCTAACGATTATTTTCCTTCTCTGCTATATAATTTAGACTCATATTTTTAATAAAAATTATAAGTTAAGATGTATTCATCTATGAAAAATAAAATATTATCCAATATTGACAATTCTTAAATAAAATTATAAACATATAAAATTAAATTTATAATAAATAATGTTAAGTCGCACATATTTATGTAAGTTAAGATAGCACTTAATAATATGTCCAAGAGTAACATATTACTACACATATTTGTGAGTCATTTCAA
This sequence comes from Ailurus styani, assembly GCA_002007465.1. NCBI lineage: Eukaryota > Metazoa > Chordata > Mammalia > Carnivora > Ailuridae > Ailurus > Ailurus styani. The sequence continues at coordinate 1,397,069 of LNAC01000085.1, forward strand.
ATGTTTCCAAAATATTTTTGTGGTTTTATTGACATCATTTACCAACAATTTATAATATAATGTACTATTTATGAGTATTTCTTTAGTTTTATTCATTATAGTCTGATTTTATAATATCAATGAATTTTTTCATCACACTGTATATACTTATTTATGTGTATGCAGTATTTCATTTAGTGAACGAAACTAGTTATCACTTAGATATTGAAGAACTATTTCAGCTACTTAAATAGTTTTTAATGTGCAGTTTAAAGTCTAAAATTCTTCCAGACACATTCCAGGTTTGGGTTTACTGATGTTTTTCACCTGGTATAGCCTGTTAGACATTCCTGTTAAACGATATGGCCAGAGTGTATATTCCCCCTTTCTAATTTATGTCTTGAGCTCTTATGAGGCCAAGAGTCCTTGCACAGATCTTGATGGTTCAATTAATATGGAAGCCTAGCTCATATGCCATGAAGGATCCTGGGGAGATTGTGCTTGAATATGTTTCAGACCCCCAACATTTGCCTATATTCTCTTCCTATTGCTATATCTTATTTTTACTTTTAAATAAAAAGTGTTACATGACTATTCTGGGGAAAGTATAGTGAGTTCTTTGAACTATCCAATCTTGAGAATCTTTGTAGTATTTAATTCACTTTTTCAAGGCTAGGACTAGGATAAGGCAAGCTATGAGTCTAGAGCACAAAATTTTAGGAGGCACTCACTTGCAAGAATCTGAGGGTTCCTCCTTTAATTCTTTGTTATGGGTTCCTCATTTGCCTCATTCTAGTCCAAGACAAGCTACCTCTATTCCTAGTCTCAAATTTCTTTCCAGTTAAATACACAGGACAACTCAAACTTAGACCTCTATTACCACCTTGTCTTTTTTGTCTTTCCTGTCTTTGTGCTACCTCAGACAAGGTTTTCTTTGTGAATTTTCAATCATAAATTCATTAAAATTTATGTTATGCTCTCAATAGCTATTGTCATTAAAACAATTTGAAATGCTCTTCTGAAGCCATGCTAAACTATTAGTGAGAAAATAAAAGAATGGATTAACTATTGCCATTAAAACAATTTTAAGTATTCTTAAAAAAATTTTAAGTATTCTTTTGAAGTATATTATGCTAAGATTTTCATGAGGAAAAAATGGTTTGAAATCTGCCTCAATTATTTTAATTTTAGAAACCCTCCATAAGTAGGGCATTGTGTTTGTTGTTTCTCATCCAGAAGTTTGACACTATGGTGGCAATATCTTGCAAAGTGAAAGGATTAGGAGCACTTTGGCAAACTATTTGGTGTGGCATTCCATACATTAGAGAGTAGAACCTTGAAGTACAAATAACTCTCTTCAAGGGAAGAGCATTAGCCTTTGGTCCATAGCACGTGTTAAAACACATATTTAGGGGCACTTGAGTGGCTCAGTTAGTTAAGCATCTGGCTGTCAGGTCATGATCCCAGGGTCCTGGAATTGAACCCTGAGCCCTGCGTCAAGCCTGGCATTGAGCCCCACATTGAGCTCTGCATTGGGCCCACATCAGACTCCCTGCTCAGCAGGAAGCCTGCTTCCCCTTCTGCCCCTCCCCCTCCTCAGGCTGTCTCTCCAGCTCGCTCTCTCAAATAAATAAATAAAACCTTTAAAAAAGCACATAATATTTAGTCGATGATTATTATGTGTTAAAACAGAAAATATGATAAATCTAAGCGTTCATAGAAGATGTCACATATTCAGAGTATTTTGGACAATTTCAAGTTTGAAATATTCTTTGTAACCTCAGTTAATATCCTTCTTGAGTTAGTTTCCACAAGGATTCATAAACCTAAAAAATTCATTTTAATTGTGATGCCATTTTCCCACCATGAGCTGGTCCATTAAAATCACATTGAATGAGATTACAGGTAAAGTTCTCAGCTGTTGGTTAATTCTCAAGCCAAGATAAAATCATTTAATGCCAAATATCCTGCTATGATTTAAAGTAACCACATAAAACACTAGTCAGTGAAATGTGAAACTGTTAAGTGCTTTTCTTGGGGGCTTGGCTTGATATCTAGCACAATAGTATATTTTTAATATGGAAGAATATTTAGAATAAAATTCTAGGAAAATACTTCCTTTTTTAAGTAATTAATCTATTCAACCCTAAGGAATTTAATATTACAGTTTAATCTTTATTTTCCCTAGTAAGAAAGCAATGAGATAAAATAGTTACCTCTTTATCTTCTTTTTTTTTTTTTAATATTTTATTTATTTATTTGGCCGAGAGGTAGAGAGCACAAGTAGGCAGAGCGGCAGGCAGAGGGAGAGGGAGAAGCAGGCTCTCCGCAGAGCAGGGAGCCTGATGCGGGACTCGATCCCAGGACCCTGGGATCATGACCTGAGCCGAAGGCAGCCGCTTAACCGACTGAGCCACCCAGGCACCCACATCTTTATCTTCTAAGTACTAATTTATTAGACCATCATTTGTCAATAATAAAGTAGTTCACATTGATAGAAATTCATATAAATATATGATGGTATAGACCAATATTCATGACATATAGAATGGTATTTATAATATATAGATTAAGCCATTTCTATCTATGAAGAACTGTATATCCTAAAATGACTCACATAACAGATAAAGTGGCATTGTTAATTAATTGTATATTAATCAATTTTATAAAAATGCTGTTTACTTTAGTTTTCATTTTTATTGTAACATTTACAGTGCACTATTACATAAGGCATAGAGTAGGTTTGGAACAAAAACATGGATTTTGGAGTGGTAATTTATGAACTTCAATGCACATTTTCTTGGTAAACTGTCAAAAATTTTTCCTCCTTCAGCTTCAATTTCTTCATCTAAAAATGAGACTTAGGTTTCCCATTTTACAAACCATAAGATTTTACAACAATCTAAGTGAAGCCCATGAATGAAATTACTTACAAAAGTAAATAAAAGGAAACAATTGTCTTAATAGACAAAGTTCACTGAATCCAGTTATTTATGGCTGATGAGCTACATCAATATTTCAGTCAATATATATATATAAACTAATTAAAATGTTTATATATTTAGACCTTCATCTTTCACCATGATTTTAGAAGTCTGGTAGAAGTGTTAATAGCAGTCTTTCCATAAAAAAAAAAAGAATAGAACAAACATTAAGTCCATCAATAGACAAATGGATAAAGTGTTATAAAATATTATATATCATATATAATATACATTTATATGTATATACTATTCAGCCACTTAAAAATGGAAATTCTGCCATTTTTGACAAAGTAGATGAACCTCAAAGACATCATGCTAAATGAAATAAGCCAGACAGAAAAACAAATATTACATGATCTCACTTAGATGTGGGATCTAAAAAACTCATAGAAACAGATCCGGATGGTGGTTGCCAGAAATGGGGGATGGATGGTAGGGAATATGGGTGAAAGTGGTCAAAAATAAAACTTTCAGTAAGATTAAAAAGTTTTGGGAATATAATGTACAATATGATGAGTATAGATAACAATACTGTGCTGTCTACTTAAAAATTGTCAAGAATATACCTTAGAAGAAAAAAATTATAAATGTTGAAGTAATGAATGCTAACTAAACTTATTTTGGTAATCATTTTGCAACATATACATATATTAAATCATTTTGTCATACACTTTAAACTTTATGCAATGGTATCAGGCAATTATATCTCAATAAAATTGGAAAAAATAAAAAAATAAAATTCCAAATATCATGAAAGAAATAGAATACTTAGTTAAACAGAGGAAAAATCTTTGATTCAGTATTGCTAATGTGTTAATCTCCCCATTTTGATCTGTAGATCCAAAGGAATTCCAACCAAAATCTTACCATACACTTTGGATATATTTATAAGCTGATTCTAATATGTATATAGAAAGTCAAAGGACCTTGAATTTCCATAACTATTTTTCCATAGCCAAAACAATTTTTCAAAAAGAAGAATGAATTTGAGTCTCAGACTACCTAATCTCAAATGTTATCATAAAGCTACAATCTTCAAGACAATATTTAGGAAGCACTAAGGGATTTTCCTTCATTCTTCACAGTGAGAAGCTAGTGGGAATCCTGGAGGTGAAGCTCATGAAGGTGTGGGGGCCCGCCTAACCCTGAGCTTCCCAGAGATTTTAACTTTCAAGATACTCCATATTGAGCTGCCAGTAGTTCTTCAAGCACACTGTAAGTTTACCCACTGTATCCTGGCACCAACAGTGGCTTCTGCTACTGGTTAAGTTATTCTCTGTGATTCTCTGTATCCACCTCTCTCTTCAGTTTTGGAGGGAGCAGCTAACCTTGTGGCCTCAATTCTCTGATGAATCTTTAAGGAGTTGTTTTGCAACATGTTTGGTTTCATCTTATTGTGAGGCTGAGTGTGCTACTTCCACACTACTTACATGTTAGAACAGACATTTACACTTGGATATTTTATAAACAAAATAGTCTAGGAGACTTAAATTCTTTAAATGTTATTCTAAGGAAAATATTTTTCACTGTATCTGACAAAAGGTAATAACTAAATGAACAGTAACTGACTTGGTATTATATATATTAATCACATTTATATCTAAGAAAGCTATACAATGTGGAGAGTGCTGCTTTAGTTTGTTGACTATCTGGAAAATTGAATCTGTCTAATTTGCCAATTCATTTTAAATTTGTTTAAACTATTTACTCTATATAAGTTCAAATGGACTACTGATCTTGCTTTAAATGTTCCTTGTGTGTGTATATAATAATCCCCAATCCTAGAATAATCTTCAAATACTCTATATCTCTGCCTCAATATTTTTTATTTAACTTGAAGGAATTTCATTTTAGTTTTTAATGTGTGAAGATGGTGTTAAAATGAAATTCCTAGGTGGGAATGCAGTAGACAGTTCAATTTTTTATCTCCAAGATAACTGTGCTGCTGTCAGTTCACTTTCCCTATAATTTTTTCTTTATGGTGAGCTCCATGTATGGAAGCATAGACAAGCACATCAGTATGTTCCTTAAGGTGCAGACATATTCTTCCTTGTCTTGATTTTATGGCAGTAGCTGTATTTCATCATGATAAAGAAAGTCAACTCTCTCTAGTAATATGAAGGAACACCTTTTTTTTTTTTTTGCCTGGCAGAAATAACCCAAAGTGACCAGACAACAGACAGAGGTTTAGTTGAACCCTTACTGTATTTCTGGTAGAAAAACTCTTCACCAGGAAGTCAAAACCAAGAAATCAAATCAAAAAGGAATTTTTTAACAGGGTTGAAAATGTGGGGGATAAATTCTCCAGGCTGTCACTGAGAGCTGCTATTATAACTTCCATTCCTTGGTTCTAGGCCAGTAATGTTCAAACAGTCTATATTTAGGTCACAGGAATATACTGAGCTAGCCTAGCCATTAAATGGAACTAGTATTTTTTCTTTCTTTGATATCTGGTCTTAGGCAACTACCTGTAAAGTGAGAGGGATAAACACCAATGCAATAGTGATAGGTAACAAGTTGGGTCTAGGACACTTATTTATGTAATACAATTTTGCTCTTTTTAATTGCCTGTGCTTTACCCAAGGACACGATTTCTGTTATATAATAAATTGGTGCTGAGTCACTCAAACTTATTATCTGGTGTTTTGGAAAATATGCATTTATGATAAGCATCCCCAAACCCTCTCTGTTACCTAATGTGTCAAGGGTAATGCCAGGGACTTAGAGTCTATGATAGATCCACAAACTGTTTTTCAATTGAGGAATAATTCTCTGTTGCATATAACATAGCATTGCTTAAGAATCCCAGAAGTCTACGGGGGTGCCTGGGTGGCTCAGTGGGTTAAAGCCTCTGCCTTTGGCTCAGGTCGTGATCTCAGGGTCCTAGCATCAAGCCCCGCATGGGGCTCCCTGCTCAGCAGGGGGCCTGCTTCCTCCTCTCTCTCTGTCTGCCTCTCTGTCTACTTGTAATCTCTCTCTCTCTCTGTCAAATAAATAAATAAAATCTTTAAAAAAAAAAAAAAAGGAGAAGAATCCCAGAAGTCTATGTTGCAAGTCCCTACTAGGTTGGCCAGAAATTCCACATGGTACTTTTTTCCCCTAAATGTATCTAGCATCATGGCACCTATAGAACCATATGACTCAAGTGACACTACTGCTTAGTACCATGGTTTGAAATAGATATAGGCTTTTCTTTGCTCTTGGCCCACTCAAAGCTCCAAAATTGATTCAGATGTTATCAGTATGAAGGACGGGAATGAATGTTCTGTACATTGTCCACAAGATCTAGCCCTCAAACTTTACTGTGACAGAGAAAAGAAAAATTAACACAACTCCGAGACTAAGTGTATATGTACTGCTCTCTGTCCTAAGGGAACCTAAATGGCTTCTAATTCCCCTTCTGAATTGAGGTTGATAGGAACACATCAGTCAACATTTGGCAAGTGCTTAAGTTTGTGGGGTATGTTTTAATAAAGATACTAAATTCACTAGAGCTGGGACTATCACATAGTTAAGGTTAGAAATAGATTACTCTTCTCTGCTATGATCTATCTGCTTTTCAGGGACAAAATTTTGAATTAAGTAAGGATATGACAGAGACTACCATCCTGGCATTTTTTAAGTCTAAGAAATTTGCACTACACTATGCCATTCTAATTAGTGTTGCTGTTGGGACAGTGGGGATTTTGAGTGGGCATCAGAGGTATCATGGGCTTCTATTGAGCCTTTCCTACCATAATGACTCTGAAATCCACAAGTTAGGGAACTAGGATGAGGGTTCTGAGAGTTCCTAAGTGTATCCGTCTTGATCATGCGTTCAAAAACCATAGAAATACCCTAGATTCACAGACCTATTGAAAAAACTGTGCAATGGAGTTGGACTGGTATTTGAATTATCACTCTAAACAGGGGACAAAGGGACAAGGAGGACTGATGACTTCTGAATTCCCTGATATCAGTTTAGTGTCAGCTCACACTCTTCATTCAATGGCCCTATGAAGATTCGACCTTGTATTTAGTTACTATGAAAGATGGTGGTAGGTTCCTGTGGAGAAAAATTATTGACCACTGTGATGCATACTTCCTGTGGTTTTATAGGGGCCTTCTTTAAGGAGACCCAACCTTCCATTAAATCAATGAGCTCTAGGTCTCTGAAGTGGTTTATATCCAGAAGGTGGGAGTGGGATAGTGATTTATAATTGTCAACTGACACAGCTAGAGGTCTTGATCTTTTCTGGTTATACATGTCAAGAACTAGTTGTGTGGGGTCCATATTTTTCTTGTCTCCTGAAGAACCATGGTTTATTTCAAATTGTCACAAATCCTTGTAAGTCACGTTCCCCTGGTATATATTCTGGTCTTGCTATCCATCATGTCTATCATTCCTTTTACAATTAAGTGTTACCACTTAGTCTGATATATTGAAATCCTCTCATTCCCACTGGTAATAGGGAGCCAAATTTTGCAGCGTCATATCATACATCAGTCCTGACCTACAGTAATGCAAAGGAAAGCGGGAATGATGAGGGGGGAATGACTGATTGGCTGAGATTTTAAGGAATTTTCTCACGCGACTGTGGAGGCTTGGGAAGTTCAGAATCTTCAGGTAGGCCAGTGGATTAGAGATCCAGGAAGGAGTTTCAGTTCAAGTCCAAAGACAATCTTCTGACAAAATTTCCTCTGCTTCCAGGGAGGACATTTTTTTCTGTTAAAGCCTTGGATTGGGCAAGGTCCACCCACATTATGGAGGATAATCTGCTTTCTTCAAAGTCTATTGATATGTGTTAATCTTGCCTAAAAATTACTTTCACAGAAATATTTAGAATAATGTTTAACCAAATATCTAAGTTCTGTAACCTAACCATGTTAACACATAAAATTAACAATCATAGGTGGTAAAAGTAAGAATTCTGAAAACATATTTTTCTGGCTTCATAACCCAGTTACTCCTATAATTCAGATGCCTCATCTGTAAAATGTAGATAAGAATAGTATCTATTATCAGAGGCCAAATATGAAAATTAAAGGAGTTCGGTCTTAATGCAGTGAATGATACATAATAAATACTCCAAAATGGTAGCTCTGATTGTTGTTAATAGTTTGGAAGAAGATAGCTTTTGTAGAACATTTTTGTACAATAAATGTCAAGTTTTGATATCGATGTTTTAATAATTTCATATATTAATTCACTGGCTTTAAACCTCTTTGTATGATTTGTAACTTATCCTTAACTATATAGAAACAATGTGTCTAAGGAAACAAATGGAGCAAGAGACATTAGGAACAATTAATTCTGTTTAGTTATATTTATATTAAAATATTTATTTTTGTTCCTATTTTAAATTTATAATCATGTAGTTAATTTCATAATGATTTTTCAAACCACTAGAATATAATTGTGAATTATAATTTTTGATTTATAATTTTTACTAAATCATCCTTATAATTTTATTATAATGAATTTTTTTAAAAGATTTTATTTATTTGACACAGAAATAGAGATCACAAGTAGGCAGAGAGGCAGGCAGGGAGGGGCGGGGGGGCGGGGGAACAGGCTTTCCGCTGAACGGAACACCCGATGTGGGCCTCCATCCCAGGACCCCGAGATCGTGACCTGAGCCGAAAGCAGAGGCTTTAACCCTCTGAGCCACCCAGGCGCCCTATAATGAATTTTTTACTACTCAATTTTATTTGTGGAGGAGTTAGTGTTTAGATATTTCAATTCATATTTATTCTTCCTACTAATAAATTTCTTTCTATATTAATCTTTATTTTTCTATCTTGTTTTCATTTGTTCTTGTTTTATTATTTCTGCAAAATTGTTATATATTTAACTTATTTTCATTATTCTTCAGTACTTAATAACAATATAATTCTAGATACATCTCATGGATTTTGCTCATAAATTATCCACTTTTATTACTTTAACATTGTCTATTATTTTAAATTTTTTTTAGGATAAAAGTTATTTAAACTTCACTTTTTCTATGTAGTTTTAGAGACTGGAAGGTTATTTGTTTCTATTTTTATTACTTTATGGTCATAGAATACAGACTTTTTTTTTTCATAAACATTCTTCAGATTCCTGCAAATCTTTGGTGAATTTTGAAAAAGCTCATTCTGACAATTTTTACTAGAGGAGAAAATTTATGGAAGGCCTCACTGTCAGGTTAACTGATGCTACTCACCCTTTAAATTTTTCTTTGTATTAACTTTTGAGAATCTTTTATATTCTGTATACAATTTTGTCAGGTACGTTTTTTGGAAAAAAAATTGTTTCTTGACTTTTCATTTATTAATATTGTTTTTAGGAGAATAAAATTTCTATAATGCCAGTGAAATTTGACTTAATAAGATTTTTTTTCCTTCATAGTTTGTGCCTTTGGTATTAATTTGTGAAAAATTATGAGTATTTTTTCCTACATTTTATTCTAAAATGTTATCAGTTTTACTTTATAAATTTACATAGATGATCCATTGAATTAATTTTTATATACATTATGAAGATTACATCAGTTTATTTTTGAATATTTATGTCCCGTTATTTACACCATTTACTAAAAAGATTATACTTTCTCTATTAGAATATTTTTGAATTATTGTCAAAATTGTTTGGCTGTATTTCTGTGGGTATATTTACATTTTCTCTAATTTATTACATTCATTTATGTGTTTATCTCCTTTACCAATATAACCTGCCTTTATTCCTAGAGAGGAAATCATTAATCAGGTAGCTATTTTTAGGAGCACCTAGGTGGCTCAGTTGGTTAAGTGTCTGCCTTTGGCTGGGGTCATGATCCCAGGGTCCTGGGATAGAGTCCCTCATCAGGCTCCCCACTCAGTGGGGAGTCTGCTTCTCCCTCTGCACCTCCCCTCCCACTCATGCTCACTCTCTCTCTAAAAATAAATAAATAAAATCTTTAAAAAAAAACCCCTATTTTTAGCTATTTTATTCTATCCTCCCTGTTGTGGCTTTTTATATAAATTTTATGGTCAGCTTGGAAATATGTATATAATCCTTACTGATTTTATAGATTAAGTTGGACAGAACTGGCATCAGTACTAGGTGTAGTCTTTCAAGCCAAGAATAAGTAATGGATATACATTATTAAGCTTTTCTTTCATTTCTTTCATTAAATTTTCCATTTTAAGCATGTGGTGCCTATGGATTGTTTTATGAGAAACTGTACTAGATTTTTTTAAATTATTATTTTAGTTTCTACTTGTTAGCATTTAGAACTATGATTTGTGTGAGTGTTCTAGTCTATTTTATAAGTTTGCTAAACTCACTAATTTTAAGAGGATTTATTTTCTTTCTTTCTTTCCTCCCCTCACCCCAACCAGATTCCTTGGTATTTTCGTAGAAAATTATGTTTTTCCAAACAGGGACAGTTTATGTCTTACTTTCCAAACTGTATGATTTTTACTTTCTTTGTCTTGCCTGATGGCTCTGACCTACACTTCTGGTACAACATTGAATAGGAGCGATGAGTAGGACATCCTGCATTGTTTCTGACCCCAAGAGAACAGTGTGCAGTCACTTACTATTGATTATGTTATCACTAAGAGTTTTTGTAGGTATTTGTTATTAGGTTAAAGAAGTTCTATTCTTAGATTGATGAGAGTATTGAGTGTTGAATTTTGTCAGACTTTTTCTGTATTAAATGATATGACAATGTCCTTTTTGTTCTGAGACTATGAATATGATTTTGTTATTGATAAATTTTAAAATATTGAACCTGCTAGCTTTCCTGAGATAAATCTTACTTGATCATGATATATTATTATTTTATATATTGCTGGATTCAATTTTCTAATATTTTGTAGGGAATTTTTTATATCTACATTCATTACACTTTCTCTTTCATTATTTGAATTTTTTGTTTTGTTTTTCTTTTGTTTGTTTCATTTTAATACTCTTCTTGTGCAGTTTTGCTATTGGAGTAATGCTGGCCAAATGAAATGCTTTACTTTCCTTTCTATTTTATAGATGATAGTGTAGTTGAATTGGTACTATTTTTTCCTTAAAAGTTTGATAGCTTTTGATATCACATTTTTATAATATGTAAACTATGACATCAAAAACATCAAACATGGTGGGGGGCAGAAATAATGTAGTGCAGGAATGCATTCAAACTTATGTTGTCAACTTAAAATAGACTGTTATAAATGTAAGTTGTTAGATGGCCTCATGGTAATCACAAAACAAAAACCTGTGGTAGATGGACAAAAAATAAAGAGAAGGAATCCAAGCATACCACTCAAGAAAATAATCATACCTCAAAGGAAGGGAGTAGGAGAAGAAGAAAGGAACAGGTAGGAACCACAAAATAGCCAGAAAACAATTAACAAATGGCAATAACTATATCCCTATCAATAATTACATTAAATGTAAATGAAGGAAATTCTTCAATCAAAAGACACAGAGTGGCTGAATGGATCAAAATCAAGACACATGTATGTGCTGCCTACAAGAAACTCACTTTAGATATAAGGACATGCATAGACTGAAAGTGAAGTGATAGAAAAAGATATTCCATGCAATGGAAATCAAAAGAAATCTGGGGTAACTATACTTATAGCAGACAAAATAAACTTTAAGACAAAGACTGTAGTAAGAGTCAAAGAAGGACATTACATAATGATAAAAGGGTCAATCCAACAAGAAGATATAACATTTATAAATATTTATGCATCCATAATGCGAACACCAAGTATATAAAGCAAATATTAACATGCCTAAAGAGAGAATTAGCAATACAATAATTGTAGGTACATTAATATTCCACTTCCAATAACAGATAGATCAAGCAGACAGGAAATCAATACAGAAACATTAACTTTAAATGACACATTAAATCTGGTGGACTTAAAAGATATCTACAGAAAAGAAACAGAATACACAGTTTTTTCAAGTGAATATGGAACATTCTCCAGGATATAGGTCACACATTAAGCCACAAAACAAATCTGAATATGTTTAAGAAGACTGAAATCATATCAAGCATATTCTCTGACCACAACGGTATGAAACTAAAAAATCAATTATAGGAAGAAAACTAGAAAATCCACAAATATGTTTAGATTAAACAATATGCTAGTAACCAACTGATGGGTCAGAGAGGAAATCAAAAAAGAAATAGAAAAATACCTTGAGGAAAATGAAAATGGAAATTCAACATGCCAAAACTTACAGGATGCAGCAAAAGCAGTTCTAAGAGTGAATTTTATAGTGATAAATGCCCACATTAAGAAATAAAAGAAATCTCAAATAAACAACCTAACTTTATACCTCAAGGAACTAGAAAATGAAAGCTCAAAGTCAAGAAAGAAAATAGCAAATATTGGAGCAGAAATAAACGAAATAGAGACTGAAAAGACAATAGAAAAAGGTACTGAAATTAGGAGCTGATTCTCTGAAAAGATAAAATTGATCAACCCTTAGCTAAACACATGAAGAAAAAGAGAGAGTACCCAAATAAATAAATTTAGAAATGAAAGAGAAGACATAACAAGAGATACCACAGTAATGCAGAGGATCCTAAGAGATTCCTATGAACAATTACACACCAACAAATTTGACAATCTGGAAGAAATAAATAAAGTCCCAGCAATATACAAACTATCAAGACTGAATCTTGAGGAAAAAGAAAATCTGAGCAGAACAATTACTAGTAAAGAGATTGAATAAGTAATCAAAAACCTCCCAACAAAGAAAAGTCCAGGACCAATGGCTTCACTGGTGAATTCTATCAAACATTCAAAGACTATACTACTCCTTTGGGTGCCTGGGTGGCTCAGTGGGTTAAAGCCTTCAGGTCATGATCTCAGGGTCTTGGGATCGAGGCACACATCAGGCTCCCAGCTCAGCAGGGAACCTGCTTCCTCCTCTCTGCCTTCCTCTCAGCCTACTTGTGATATCTCTCTCTCTCTGTCAAATAAATAAAAACAAAATCTTTAAAAACAAACAAACAAAAACAAAACAAAACAAAACAAAGACTATACTACTCCTTCCCAAATTCTTCCAAAAAATATAAGAGGAAGTAACATTTCCAAACTCATTTTACAAGGCCAGGATTACCCTGATACTGAAACCAAAAAAAAGGACACCACAAGAAAAGAAAATTACAGACAAATATCCCTAAAGAATGTAGACACAAAAATATTCAACAAAATATTAACACACAGAATTCAAAAGTATATTAAGGGGACCATACACCATTATCAAGTGAGACTTGTTCCAGTGATACAATGATCATTCAACATCCACAAAACAATATGATATACCACATTAATGAAATGGAGGATAAAAGTCATAAGATCATCTCAATAGATACATAGAGAACATTTAACAAAATTCAACATCTATTTATGATAAAAACTCTCAACAAAGTGGGTACAGAAGCAACATATCTCAATACCATAAAGGCCATATATGATAAGTTCATAGCTAATACCATAATAAAAGCTGAAAACTTTCCCTCAAATTTCAGGAACAAGACAAGACTACACCACTTACCATTTTTATTCAACATTGGGTTGGAAGTCTTAGCCAGGGCAATTAGGAAAGAAAAAGAAATAAAATGCATCCACACTGGAATGGAAGAAGAGCTGTCACTCTATGAAGATTATATTACATATAGAAAACCCCCAAGGGCACCTGGGTGGCTCAGCGGGTTAAAGCCTCTGCCTTGGGCTCAGGTCATGATCTCAAGGTCCTGGGATCAAGGCTCGCATTGAGCTCTCTACTCAGCGGGGAGCCTGCTTCCCTCTCTCTCTCTGTGCCTGCCTCTCTGCCTACTTGTAATCTCTCTGTCAAATAAATAAATAAAATCTTTAANAAAAAAAAAAAGAAAAAAAAGAAAACCCCCAAAGCACCAAAACTGTTAGAACTAATAAATTAAGTCAGTTAAGTTTCAGGATCCAAAACCAATATTCAGAAATCTGTTGCATTTCTATATAGAAATAATGGACTATGTGAAAGAGAAATTTTAAAAGAAAATTGCATTTATATCAAAAAGAATAAAATACCTAGGAATAAAGTTAACCAAATAGATGAAAGATTTGTACACTGAAAACTATAACTAATGAAAGAAATTGAAGAAGATACAAATAAATGGAAAGTCATTCCATGCTTATGGATTGGAAGAATTAATATTATTGACATGTCCATACCACCCAAAGCAATGTACAGATTAAATGCAATTCTTATCAAAATTTCAATGGCATTTTTCGCAGCAATAGAACAATTCTAAAATTTGTATGGACTCACAAAAGACCCCAGTTAGCCAAGGCAATCTTGAGAAAGGTAGAGGCATCATGCTCCCTGGTTTCAAACTATATTACAAAGCAATAGTAATTAAAACAGTATGGTATTGGCATAAAAACAAATACATAGATAGGGGCGCCTGGGTGGCTTAGTAGGTAAGCCTTTGCGTTCGGCTCAGGTCATGATCCCAGAGTCCTGGGATCAAGCCCCGCATCGGGCTCTCTGCTCAGTGGAGAGCCTGCTTCCTCCTCTCTCTCTGCCTGCCTCTCTGCCTACTTCTGATCTCTCTCTGTCAAATAAATAAATAAAATCTTTAAAAAACAAAAACAAATACAAATACATAGATCAACAGAACAGAATAGAATCCAAAAATAAACCCATGCATATATGGTCAATTAATTTATGACAAAGAAACCAAGAATATACAATGAGAAAAGGACAGTCTTTTCAATAAATGGTATTAGGAAAAATGGAGTACTATCTTATGCCATACACAAAAATTAACTCAAAATGAATGAAAAAATGGAATGTAAGATCTAAAATCATGAAACTCCTTGAAGAAAGCATATTTGGTAAGCTCCTTGACATTGGTCTTGGCAATGATTTTTTTAATCTAATACCAGAAACAAAGGCAACAAAAACAAAAATAATTAAGTGGGACTGCATCAAAGTAAAAAGCTCTGCAGAGCAAAGGAAACCACCAACAAAATGGAAAAGCAACCTCTGAATAGCAGAAAATATTTTCAAATCATCTATCTGATGAGGGTTTAATATTCAAAATACATAAAGAATGCATACAAATCAATTGCAAAAATCAAACACTTCAATTATAAAATTGGCTGAAGATCTGTCTGAATAGACATTTTTCCAAAGATATACAAGTGGCCAACATGGGAAAACATTCAACATCATTAATCATTAGGGATGTCACTTCACACTTGTTAGAATGGCTATTGTCAAAATGACAAGAAATAACAAGTGTTGGTGAGGATGTGGAGAATAAGGAACCCTTGTGCACTCTTGGTGGGAATGTAAATCAGTGCAGCCACAATGGAAAACAGTATAGAGTTTCCTTAAAAAATTAAAAATAGAACTACCGTATGACCCAACAATTGCACTTCTGGTTATTTATCTAAAGAAAATGAAAGCACTAAGTTGAAAATATATAGGCACTCCCATGTTCTTTGCATTATTTACAGTAGCTAAGATATGGAAACAGCCTAAGTGTCCATGAATAGATAAATGGATAAAGAAAATGTAACTACAGAATATATATATATATATATATATATATACACATATATATAATCTATAATCTATAGAATATGTATATTCTATAATTTATAATCTAAAAACAAAAGACAAGCTCGTAAATAAAGAATAGATTAGTGGTTGCCAGAGGCAAGGGTGGGAGCCTGTTGAGAGATATAAGAGACTCGGCGAAATGGTGAAAGTGGTCAAAAGGTATAAATTTCGTTATAAAATAAGTAAGTCATGGATATGTAATGTACAACATGGTAACTAAGTTAATAATATATCATATTGCACATTTGAAAGTGAGTAAGAGAGTAGATCCTTAAAGTTCTCATCACAAGAAAGAAATTCTTTTTGTAATTGTTGGTGACAGATGTTAACTGGACTGAATGTGGTGGTTATTTTGCAATGTATACAAATATTCAATCTTTATGTTGTATACCTGACTCTAGTGAGAGCTCATCATTTACATATGAAAATAATGGTATGGTGGCCTCATAGAACTAACCTGGTAATATGAACTTCTGCCTGGTTAAATACAGTTCTAAAAGGATTTATTTCCATGCTTCTACCTCTATTCTGAGGCTAATCTGTGAAGAGTAGAGAGATTGAAGAACAGTAATAGCATTATTTGTAGGCAGTGATTGTGCTGATATAAAATATATTATGTAAGTTCACTAGATGTTAAAAAGAATCAAGAAAACAAGGAGGAAATGACTAAGTTTAAATAAAGGAAAAGCAAATAGACTTTTATGAACCCACGCTTGATTTATTTCCTCTTACATGAGAGAAAGTAAAAGGAGGACAAATATTTGGCTGGGAAACTGAGAAAATACCCCAGTCAAAGTAAAGATTTTCTCAGGTTAACATTTTCCTCTCGGTTGCACTGTGCCATTTTATTTTATTTTATTTTATTTTATTTTATTTTATTTTATTTTATTTTATTTTATTTGAATTTGAATTTCTGTGGTCTTTGAACATATTCTGTATCTGAGGTTCAATTCTCATTATATGGAAACTCTCAGTTTCTTCCCTGGAGTGCCCCCAAATATGAAGTGGGCAAGATGAATATAATTCTGCCTCCTCCCTTTTTGACATCCTGACAAACATGCTCAATAAATGTAATACGTATTCAGTGACTTCTGTAAAGATTAAGTCTCTGTTAAATACGGATAGAAAATTAAAAAAAAAACTAAATATAGTTTTACTACTAGAAATCCATCCACTCTACTTTCAAAATCAAGATTTATACGTGAGAGAGTAAGTTCCAGTATGTCTGATAGTAGACATTGAAGGAAACAGCAAGTGAGCAAGGTGCATTGATGAAGATATCCCATTCCATGATTAGGTACTTTTAGTTTTAAACTTCAAATAAAATGTCTATTTTTCTAATTAAGAAAGAGATATTCAAATTTTCCTATGTGCTATCAACATTCTGTACATACACAAAGCATAACCTGTTATTATATTTATTTGTCTCTACATCTAGACTAAGTTTTATGATGAAATGAGTTATGAACTAAATTTTCTTATCTTCAGTGACTGGTGGATAAGAATGAGTTTGATACATTTTCACAGATAAATTAATGCATTCCTTCAATAGATTTTCCTACTTAGGTGATAAATATTCAGTATTTGGGGGATTCTAATGTATACAATATTCAAACTAATATTTCAGTAGTGTTCTCCCACCTATTAAAAAAATCAGTTTATATCCTACATCAGAAAAGATTGCACTAACTCCAGTGACATCAGGCATTGACTTGAACATTTTGCTCTGAAATTACACAACTGGAAGGGGCTGTGTCCTTATGTCTGTGAGCTGGTGACCTCATTGATTTTTGTCTGACACCTGAAATCCATGTGTGCTATTCTGTTACATTCCTCCTGCCTATCTTAATTCCCAAGGATGTATGCTTTCTCCTTATGAAAGACTGTCTCAACCAGTTTCATTTAGCAAAACAAGGTGAGTTCAATATCACATTTACTAAGACTAGCAAGTATTCTGTTTGTAATTGTTGCCAATTTCTCTTTTAGGTAGTGGCCATAAATTCTGCCTTTTATAGTGAAAATTATAAATAGTAGAGTGTGTAGGATATAGCAACAGCATGCATTTTTCCAGAAAAGGCAGGAAATGAGCATGAGGTAGAGTTTGGGATTGAAGAGATAAAGCTAACTGAAGCTGAAGGAGAGACCTTGTGGTTTGCTGATTTACATAAAGCTACAGGTATTACTAGAAAGGTATTCCTACCTACAGGTATTCCTGAAAGAAGAAACAATATACTAGTGATATTGAAAAGAAGAAACCCCAACACCTAATGGCTGGTGATATGTGCAGCTAAAGAAATGGAAAGGACAAAAAAAGTTCTTTGTTTCTTTCTTAATTCCTGTTGTTGGCTTTCTTTCCTTTGTCTATCCTTAAAGGCTGAATTGGTGTCTCTCAGGAGTCTGTGATCTATTTCTCTTCTTTCTCAACATACCATCAGCAGGCAATTCCCTATGCCCTTTTGTTTTTCTACCATCTATGTGCTCATACTTCCAAATTTGTATTTCTAGCCCAGATATCATATTGAGTGCTAATCAATTTAATCTAATGCTCTTAGATTTTTTTAAAAGGGAACTCCAATTCAACACTAAAAGGTGTTCATTACTTATCCTTCCTTCAATATTGTTTTTTTTTTTTAGCATTTAGCAATAGTATTCATTTGGGATGAAGGAAGATTTTTTTTTAAGATTTTATTTATTTATTTGACAGAGAGAGAGAGAGATCACAAGTAAGCAGAGAGGCAGGCAGAGAGGAGGAAGCAGGCTCCCTGCAAAGCAGGGAGCCTGTTGTGGGCTCGATCCCAGGACCCTGAGATCATGACCTGAGCTGAAGGCAGAGGCTTTAACCCACTGAGCCACCCATGTGCCCCCGGGATGAAGAAAGATTATTAACATACTGTTTGGAAAATTTTTTCATTTTTATATATTCATTTGCATGTTTTTGTATACATGTCAATTTTTGAAATTATTATAAAGTCAACCATGAAAATTGTCCCTTATAAGGGCCTAAAATAATATTACAATGAAGATTAGAAATAATTAATTCATATAATCCTGTACGTATTTGGTCATTTTTAACACTGTCAACAGAATTGATTCAGATTTCAAAAAATAAAATTACTGATCCATACTATTGTTTCAATTATTCTTATTTTCTTATTAACTATTACCTTCACTATGACTCCAATCTTGGTTCAAATATTCTTGGCTGGCAGTATTCTGATATTTTACCTGATATTAAACATTTATTAAAAAAATAAAAGTATCACACCTTAAAGCCTTTTCGGGTTACTCCCTTTTCAATTGCAGTTCAACATATATTAGGTCATTATCTTTGAGGATTCAGCTGTCACACTGTGATCTCCCTGAAAGGAAAGGAAAGAGTGTTTGTTATATTGACACTTAATTAGGAGCCTTAGTACTAAAATGGTCTGGAGACATTTAAAAAGACAAGAAAAACAAGTATGGGGAAAATTGCTTTTAAAGGAAATCACAGAAAAGCCTTCTCTATAATTCAAGTGTTCCTATAGATAGTCTTTTATATGTATGAGGTCAAACCCTGGTTCTGTTTACAGTGCCAACACTGCTCATGATGTAATGCATATTCTCAGTTCTGAAATCTGCAAGCTACATAGTCATTGTCCATTGTAGTCTAACTGATACATGAGAAGACATGATTTAATGTTGCCTTTGCATATATGAAATTCAGTGATGTTAATTTTTTTTTCAAGGCATTTCTAAGGTGTTTCATAGAAAATTATAATGATATAAGAAAAAGGCATAGTTCATAAAGTATTAAATGATTCTGGATCTATCAGTGACCATTTAAATAAGACATTTTTTAAGTCTATCAAAATTTCAAATCTTCTTTAGAATATTCTCAGTAAGCTCCAAGTCTAAGCTATCATTTATGTCATCAAAGGTTATGAGTACAGAAAATATAGCACAAATTAGGAAAAATATCAATTGGATCCCATTAATTGAATTCAATACACAATTGGATGCAACTGCATCCTCTATTTTTAATTATCAAATTTCATTATTGAATTGAATGTTTTATTGATATTTAGACAATTTTAATTTGTGGATTATTAAATATATATATGAAATTATTTTAAATCTATCTTTCATTTATGGAAAATTAGCCTAGTTTGTGGCTGCATCCTACTAATCTATGAAACAAATTCAATGTGATTCAAATAGCAGACAAAAAACCAATACAACAGGTATTCATTGTTTTCCCATGGGTTCTAAACTAATGAGCATTAATCTATATTTCCAAAGAATTTGGGTTCTTATTGACCTGATGTATGACTGGTTTTATGTGGACATAGCTATAATACAATTATTATGGGATCAACCTCTGTTACTGTTCTATGTTCACCATCTTCTCACCATGTGTGAGAAATTTCCTTTTATTTATTTATTTTTTAAAGATTGTATTTATTTGACACAGAGAGAGAGATCACAAGTAGGCAGAGAGGCAGGCAGAGAGAGAGAGGAGGAAGCAGGCTCCTTGCTCAATGCGGGGCTCAATCCCAGGACCCTGAGATCATGACTTGAGCCGAAGGCAGAGGCTTTAACCCACTGAGCCACCCAGGCACCCAAGAAATTTCCTTTTATACTATATTTATGTCATTTTTTCATGCTGGGCACAACTTTCATTTCAATTGGTTTATGTGCTTTTCTTTTACTCTCACAATTCAGTTGAAAATTACAGAGAAGTAACAGTAATCATATGCCATATGTTTACCTGTGTCTATTAAAGGCCTGTTCCAAAATTCTTCCATCACTTTGGTCATTACTCCTATTATATAGTACCGTTGTTACAGTCTTCAAATTTAAACCATACCCCCCTCTGAAAGATCATTCTAATGTTTCTCACTGAAGAATACCCTCATGAATTCTTCAAAATTGTTCACCCCTTTCCTTAACCTGTGCATTTAGAACAAATATGTGCTAACTAGGATGCAGCAATTATTTGAGGAATTCCATCCTTGTAATGAGTTTCTCCCATACTGTTTTCTTGTTGGGTTTCATATGAGGGGTGCTGGTTTCTCCTGTAGAGCTTGGGTGTTCCATGTTATTAAGGAGTATGAAGAGGTCCACTCACCCTCTGTTCATAAGTCCAATCGTAAACATATTCATACTTCATTCTCTAGGCTCTGTGGCCAAGCTATTATGACATTATATAAAGCTGAGAAAGTAATAGAACTAAAAATATTTTACTGATTATTTATACTGGCTATGAATAAAATAATTTAATAGTGTAAGTTTAAACTGTATTAAGATGCCTTTAAAATGATACCTCTGAAAATTAATATCATTCTCTGTTACTGAGTGGATAATATGAGAAATGTCTTGATGCAATAAAGTCAAATCATCAAATATATCCTATATCTGATATTTTTTTTCTATTTTTATATTTATATTCCTGACTAGATTTTGTTAAATGTAAATTGTGTCTTTAGTATTGTCATAAATTCCATTGTATGTCCTTTCATAATTTGGACATAAAGACTTTTGTTTGTGAAGATTTTCCTGCCTACCCCTGCTTACATTTGATCAATACTGAAACTGAGAGCTAAGAGAAATAGTTCAGCTGCTGGTAATGAATATTTAGACATTTCACTTCTGAGACATTTAAAAAAATAATTATACTCTATACTTTAGATATGCATTACTTGCAATATCTGAAAAAAGAAATATGCAAGAATTTGTTAGTGTTTTATTTCACCATTATTCTTATTGAAAAGACAAATATTGTTTCCTTTAGAAAGAGATGGCCACATATTTTAAACTGTTAAACTCTAAGCATTGTATTTTGAAGTTTTCAGCACAGATAAATATCCATATATTATTAAAGTTGGATGTGGTTTGTTAGCTGTATGTATTCATATACATTCACACGCATACACATATATACACATTTTCTGTGTGTGTATGTGTGTGTATATATATATATATATATATATATATATATATATATATATGAACTAGACAGTGATGACCCAAGTTAATGATAGCCCAGGTCAGTGGCAGACAGTATATAAAAGAACATTAATTATCTCCTTCTATAACTACAAATCTGTTCATCCTAAGGAAATAAAGTGTATTTCCATATTTTTACCTTTAAAATATTCACTATAATGAATCTATTTTATTACTCAAATTTTCTTACTTTCATGAAAATTTGTGTTTACTATTCATGCAGAAATAGAGATGACTTCTAATGAGACTTACAAGTAATTCTGGAATGGTACAATGGCATTTTATTGCAAGTTGTATTCTGGTTGAAATCATTTTTAGTCTAGGAAAGATCATACCCAGAAAGGGAGATTTCTTAGAAATGGCAGCAAAGCCTCCCATGACAGATTGGATATCGCATGTTCTGCAGAATCTCTTTGTCTTGATACCTAGCTTTAGAAAAGCCAAATGTGTCTAAAATGTTAAAAGAGAAACCTCTAAGAGGGCACTTTAAAGAAACTTTGAGTATTTTGAAGTTCTAACACTTAAAATGTTTACCACAGGGCGCCTGGGTGGCTCAGTGGGTTAAAGCCTCTGCTTTCGGCTCAGGTCATGATCTCAGCGTCCTGGGATCGAGGCCCGCATCGGGCTCTCTGCTCAGCAGGGAGCCTGCTTCCTCCTCTCCCTGTCTCTCTGCCTGCCTCTCTGCCTACTTGTAATCTCTCTCTCTGTGTCAAATAAATAAATAAAATCTTTAAAAAAAAAAAATGTTTACCACAAAAGTTTGTCAGACATCCTACAACTTTTTCACTTCTCTCAACTCACAAAATTATAAGAAAGTATTGATGGACCAAATATATATATATAGCATTTACATATTTATATAATATTTAAAATGAAACTTAAACCATAATAGAATTAAAAAGAAAAATAAGTCCAAACAGAAAGCTGACTTTTAAAATGAACATTTTCTAAATGTGGTAACATTTTCAGGTTCCAAACTTAGCTCCAATTTAAAATACATCTTAATCTCAGTCATTAATGAATTTTCTTAACCCAGATCCACAGTAAAGGAAGATACCCCACAACTTTCAAGGAAAATATCTTTGAAATTCCCTTTATTTTTCAGGGAAATTGCATTCTAATTAATATATCTCTCAATTGGGGCGCCTGGGTAGCTCAGTGGGTTAAGCCTCTGCCTTAGGCTCAGGTCATGATTTTGGGGTCCTGGGATCGAGCCCCACAGGATCGAGCCCCTCATCGGGCTCTCTGCTCAGCAGGGAGTCTGCTTCCCCCTCTCCCTCTGCCTGCCTCTAGGCCTACTTGTGATCTCTCTCTCTCTGTCAAATAAATAAATAAAATCTTAATATATATATATATGTACATATATATATCTCAATTATATCTTCTATCTTCTGGTTTATTCCAATCAGTATTTATACATATATAGTTATCTTTCATTTAAAATCAAGCAAACTAGAAATAATTCTAATAACTTAAATTATAAAATTTTTAATTCATATGGAAATATACCAAAAAGAAAAAGAAAAAACTGCATGAAGAAGTGTACCTATTACTCAGTTCTATCAAATGCTATCATTTTCCATACTTAGCAATAGTTATAATTAAATACATGACATGGTTTATTTAGTAGTCAAGATCTATAGACCCCTCTCTCTAATGACTTTCCTGTCCTTCCTCCATCAGACAATCAAAACCTGAAGTTTTTAGTCCATTCCAATTAGGATGGACATGTTTTCAAATGTTTATTGACCATTGTAGGAACCTTTGTAAATCATTATTTTCATGATTTTTACATTTCCTTTGGGCTTTTATTCCTTACTTGATTTCTTTTGGACTGTCTATATAATTGCTGGATACTAAGTTCTGTTTGTTATATGGATTGCAGATGTATTATTCGAGTCTGTGTTATCCCTGTTAAGTTTTATTACTGTGTCTATTTTTGAAATTTAATGTAATTAAATTTATTAGTTTTTTATTCTTGTCTATTTCTTTATGTTTAAGAAATTATTGTTTATTATAAAATATAATATGTTAAAATGTTACCTTTCCTATTAGGTTTTTGATCTACCTAAAGATTATTGTGTGTATATATAAGAATATTTTATTTTTTTGCCGTGTAGAAAACCAATTCTTTCAGCTTCACTTTTTGAACATTTAATCTTATTTCCACTGGTTTGCAATGCCTTCTCTATAATACATCATCTTTTCATATATATGTGAAACTATTACCATGTTTGCTATTCTGTATCACAGGTATTTTTCACTGTGTAAAGTTATACTGAATTATTTATTGTGATTTCAGAACATGAAGGAAATTGTGCCTTTTTTCTTCACAATACACTTATCCATACTACATAGCAATAGCAATGAGAATAAATGCAGTTTACTACATGCAATAGAATGGGTGGATCTCTCAAACATAGTATTTTGTAAAAGAATCCAGATGCAGATCTGTATATGCCTTATGATTCCATTTACATAAAATTCAAAACCAGGCAAACTAGTCTGTGATATTAGAAGTCAGGATTGTGGTTACTTTGGGGAAAAGATATGACTGGAATAAAGCAAGGTAGGGGGGAGGTTTCTAGCTTCTGATAGGTTTCTTATCTGAGTGTACATTACCCTAGTACTCACTTTATTTTAAAGATTTATTTATTAAATTTATTTGAGAGAAAGAAAGAGAGGAAGCATACATGTGCGTGAGTGGGGAGAGGGGCAGAAGGAGAGGAAGAAGGAAAAGAAGCAGACTATCTCCTGAGCACAGTACCCAATGAGGGGTCCCTCTCCGAACCCTGAGATCTTGACCTGAGCCAAAATCAAGACTTGGACTGACTAAGCCATCCAGGCGCCTCACCAGTGCTCACTCTGTAAGAATGTATTAAGCTGTGTATTTTTATGTTTTTATGTGATAAATGAATAAACAATTCACATAAAAACATTCCTTGTTATTCTTAACAATGGCACTCATTCTCAAGAACCTCTCCTTTCTCTAGTTTTTTTTCAACTTTCATTCCTGCCTAAATTCATTTGATCTGATTTCTTTTCTTAGAGAACTAGGACCATGCACTTGCTAAATTCACTAAGAATTTTGCTTTAGCAACACAAAATGGAAAATACATACATATATACATACAGTGTATATATATATATACTGTCAGTTACTCTCTCAGTAGCACGAGCTATGATTGTCTCTCTTAAAAAGAATTCTCTCTTTTTGTGAGAGCTGCACTGATTGGACCAATCATACAAATTAGAATTATTGCTTTGGTTTGTGGGTGTGAAAGAAATGGAGGAATGCTAATTGATTGAGGGACGTGATGAATTATTCTTTGGAAATACGTCAATTTATAAGTATTCTGAATAGAAATTCAGTAAAATTAAACTTTTAATTATCCAACATGTTGTTCATTATTTAGAAGAAGAAAAAGGAAAGATAAGAAGGAAGAAAGGAAGGAAGGAAGGGAGGGAGGGAGGGAGGGAGAAAGTTTTTCTTTGTACATATTTCTTTTAGTCTCAACAATGCTCTGTACTGATTTTTTGGTACTGCTATTTAATAAAGGTAACTTTTGGCTGAATTTTTTTTTCTTTAAGAATCATTGGCTTTACTTCTTTCAGCTATTTCTTTTGAAGAGAGAGAAAGAGAAAAGACAGTGTGGTTTGGCATAGGCAGGGGGTTTTCTTTTCATTATCGTGAAAATATAAACAGATGTCAAGCTGTGAATAAACATAGATGTAGTAATAACACGGTCACAGAGAAGAGATTTCTTAAGAAAAGTTTTCAATATTTTTAAACTTCAGAAATAAACTCATTTACCTTTTTGTGGCATCTATCCTTAAACACGCAGTCTCTTCTCTATCACTCTCATCATTTTTCCCCTCTTGTCAGTCTTGCTTTGATTTTGCAGCTGCAAAGCATGTCTTTTCTTTCCAACTACTATTATCTTCTTTATATCTATGGTCCCCTAAGAGACAATTTACGAAAAGTACCTAGACTTTCAGTCATCCAATTCTCATCTTGATCTCTTACAACCCACTTTCAGACAGTGTCTTCATTTAAGACACCTTTTGTAAGGTAGCTACTGCCCTTATGAAATTAACTGGTTTGTGTTTTTTATACATTCCCAAGTTCTCAACTTCCTTCCATCTACCTACTCAAGATATGAGTACTAATTGTCAATACTTTGTTATCTTCATCATATCTTTATATTTTTCCAACTTAAAATCCCGTAAATCTTCTTAATCTTCTTACTCCATTTCAAAAATGTCAGATATCTGTTCACCATAAAAGAATTCCCTTTCTCTTTTTAGTTATAATATGAGCAATATTCCCAGTAATTTCTATATTTTAGTCACTCTACATAATCTATTTACCATTTTTTGGCCATTCATTTTCTCTTCTATCCTCTTACCACTGATCTGTATCTTTTCCCATATCCTCAATTATCATTCAATCAATTCTAGTTCCATGGGTCTCACAACCCATGACATGTTCTGCTTTATTCAATTCACTATCTGTACCTTTACCTGTGACATCTTCCTGTATGTTCTTTTGCCATCTAAAACTCTATGTGACTAGGTCAGACTTTTGAAATTTTCTGCTAAGCATCCTTCCACTCTTCCTAACTCCATTACTCTCAATTTTACCAGTACGAAGCTTGGGCATTAACTCAAATACCTTCTTAATCTCTCCCTCAAGGCCTTATTAACTGTCTTGCCTGTATAATCTTTATAAAGGTCTTCTTTCTTTATCCTTAAAATTATAGTCTTATAAATGTTCTTATTTTTATGCTTGAGTACTGTGCTTTTGTTTTCTCTGATGTTTTCATTTCTCACCTATTACACTATTTTCTCATAATACTCTCACATATTATATTATTGAAGTTAATATTGCTTTTTCACAAAGACATGCATCCTGGTTTCATTTTATTATTTTATAATAGTCTCTTAAAGGAAAAAAATCAGAAGAAAAGATATATCTTCACTTCTTTAGTTTTGCATTTTTCATATACATTCTTATACTTATTGATATTTTTAATATACTTAAGTATTTCACAGCTTTTTCATATATATGTAATCCATAAGGTATTAGTCATCGTTTTTCTCTTAGTGACATCTCGTTTTCTTTCTTAATTCCATAGTTCTATTCTATTTCTACAAACTATCTTGAGATTTATTCTTATTATTTTATCACTGCTAGAAGTGTTTTACATAATCATAGTTAAAGAAAGAAACTAATCAAATAATATAAACTTCAATAAAACTCTCGAACAAAATTTTCAGAGAGTGTCGGATTACTTTTTCCAAATTTTGGTAGGAAGTTGAACTCCACTTAGGAGCTTAAAGTAAGGAAAAGGAGTTCAAAGAAAAGGAAAAGTTTGAATTTTATTTTTTCTGAATTGTGTTGAAATATCTTAATGGTATTTATATCAAGGTACCATAGATAGATTAAATGTTTAAGCTGTGTAAAAAGAGAAAGTATTTATGAGATTGCTAATAGATAAAATGGAAAATTTATGTGAAAGTAATTTCTAGGTCTTACTGTATTAAAATTTAATTCCAACTACCACAAGCACACTAACAGGCTTTAATATTAAAAAGATGGCTTCAGAACACCTTATATGTGATAGGGATATGTCAGTATATTTCTTCTTAATATTTATCTTTTATGTGGAAATAGGACTGTGTTTATGTGTGTGTTCATGCACACATAATTATTTATAGTAGTTGGCAATCATGTAGTATTGTTGGAATAGAATGTAGAAGGGATGTAAAACCATTTTCTATGTAGTGATCTGAGAAAAATACTAAATTATTTCCTTGCCCAATGTGTAGCTAGAGTTAAATAAACTGCAATTTGCAAATATCAATTAACCTCTTATGCCTGAATTTGTTATATTCTGATACTAAATTTTGAAGTATGAGATCTAAAATATTATCAAAGCTAACACTTACTTTTGTATTATAATTGAGAAAATAGTGCTCGATGTTCTGTTTAAGTAAATGAGTTCTCTTCTTTTTTTTTCAATTTCACCAAAAGACTGAGTTACTTATTAATATATCTGCTTCCAGGGTGCCTGGGTGGCTCAGTGGGTTAAAGCCTCTGCCTTCGGCTCAGGTCATGATCTCAGGGTCCTGGGACCAAGGCCCATATCGGGCTCTCTGCTCAGTGGGGAGCCTGCTTCCTCCTCTCTCTCTGCCTGCCTCTCTGCCTACTTGTAATCTCTCTCTGTCAAATAAATAAATAAAATCTTTAAAAAAAAATATCTCTGCTTCCAAACTTCCCCTTTATGAGAATTTGAACTTTGTTTTTTAAATACATTCTTCAAGAAGAAAAGTTGAGTCAAATTTCAGAAATTTCATTAGGTAGCTAAGTATCTGGCATATAAAACATTCACTAGAGAGTCACTATATGAAATAAAGGAATGAGACCCTCTGCCTACCTCCAGTAAGTCATTCCCACACATACACACACATATTCTAGCTCCTTCAGTAGAAGCTTTCAAATGAGCCTGGATAAACATTATAACAGCTGTATTTTAAGTTGGCAGAAAATGAACTCAGTCATTTCAAAGTGTTAACTTGTTTGCATAATGTAAACATAATTTTTGGTAAAGTATTTTCATTTTATTATACAAACTGTCAAGTCAACATAGCTGTATGAATCTTGGTTATAGGACCAATTTTCTCTAAAAGACTTTATGTTTTATAATGCCCCAATCTCACGGATTATGTTTTTTATTCTCTTTCTTTTCAAACACAAATTGAACATGTTTTTCATCTTGGTTTACAAGATGAACCTTAAATATACCAAAAACTAGACAGGCCTTGGCTATCATTTTGTTTCTTATTCTTACAACCTAGCAAACTTTCTCCTCTTTATGACTTTATGCACTAGTTGAGGAATTTGAAATGGTTTATAATTTTTTAAGCTTTACAAAGTATTATTTAAAAATTAGGGACATTCTCAGGCTCCTGGGTGGCTCAGTGGGTTAAAGCCTCTGCTTTCGGCTCAGGTCATGATCTCAGCGTCCTGGGATCGAGGCCCGCATCGGGCTCTCTGCTCAGCAGGGAGCCTGCTTCCTCCTCTCCCTGTCTCTCTGCCTGCCTCTCTGCCTACTTGTAATCTCTCTCTCTGTGTCAAATAAATAAATAAAATAAAATCTTTAAAAAAAAAATTAGGGACATTCTTTTAAGAGATATTAAACAGGAGTTGAACTAAAAAGTCTATGGAAATATTATTTGCTTGAGAAAATTTATGTAGAGTGTTAGTCATAGTCACTGTTTTTTTGTGATTGTGTATAAATATAAAGGTTGATTCTGCAATCAATATGTATCTCTTAAGAGTAACATGAATTTGGCTCTTCCTTATTTTACTCCTATTCAGTCTTTGAATTAATCATAAATATCACATCATAAGGGCTATCTTCTCTAACCTTAAAACTAGGTCAGCCTCTTCAGCAACTTTTAAGCTGCCACAGCATTCCCTATTTCTCCAGTTGTAACTCACCCTCTTTGAAATTTTTCTAAAACATGAGATCCATATCTCTCATATTCACCTGTCATCATAGTCAGGGATTAGGACAAGATCTATAGACACAGCCATGAATATTTAGAACAATACTATAATTGATTACACTTGACAATGTATGTCAAAAAATGTTAATTATTTTGTTATAGAAAATAAACCTATGGATTCACTTATAAAATTAATAAATGCATATACAAAGATGTTTTTCATCACTGTTAAAAAAGCCTTAATACCTCTCTGTTTAAAATAATGAAGCTAACAATTAAGTTCTGATATAAAATTGTCTCTAAGATACATTATAAAACACAAAAACGCAATGTACTAATCAATTTCCATAGCATATTTCCTTATATGAAAATAAATGATATAAAGTAGCATAAATAAATAAACTAGTATAACTAAACTGGCATATTCATTTTTTATAGGAATATACCTAAGAAATTTTGTTTGCAGAGGATATATTGTTGAAAAAGGAGGGGAGGGATAAATTTTTAAGATATTTTACAGTATTCTGTTGTATTTGAATTTTCTTATAATATGCAGGTTTTATACCTTTTATTTATATGTCAACATGAGTTACATGAATAGTGAAAATATAAAGTGATTTCTTCTTGTCTTCCCTCTTCTTTTCAGAATTAAATCCCCAAATACTGCCAGAAAAATTTATTATTAGATAATAATAATATAAAATAGACATTCGCTATGTCATGGCTCACTAATTTATGCTAAAAGAATTTTATTTTAAAATAGCTGATACAGTCTTTAAAATGGTCAAAATCAAAAAATAGGTTGTCAAAGATTAAGAGAAATCTGGAAATATAAGTAAACACAGTAAAATAGATTGAAAAAACAATGTCAATATATGTTTTGTAACATAAGTTTATTTTCCTACAAATATTAATACATGTGTGCTTTAAAAGACAATATCTATTAATAAAATAAGAGCTCTTTTTTATAATTCTCTAAATGACAATTTAGTAGAAAAATTCATCTTTCTTAACATTCTTGACACATTCAAACACTGGTAGCCAAATTAGTCATTAAAATCATCGCTTCTGAGATTTTTTAAAAAATTATAACTACCTAGTTGGGAATAGAAACAACAAATAAACCAGAAGGATTCTTTTAGTCAGTTAATATTCTGCTGTCTTTGCATACATGTAGAAATACTTGTATTGTTTTTTGAAGCTCCATGACCTACAATCTTACTCCCTAGAATTATATTTTCTCATTTAATAATAAATAGAACAAAGTATTTTAAACTTTTTATCTGTAAATTTTAACTACTCTGTTATCTTTACTGTCTTTTCTTTACTAATCTTTTTATTTCTTGAAGAAAGTATTATTAGAAAGAAAATAGTATTAGAAAATTATTTATTCACTGCAAATAACATATTTTTGCAGATCCTAAAAATATACTTCACTTTTGGAATTATGAAGGTTAATCTTTCCTTGCTATAGATCCCAAGTAAGCAATATTCTCAATCTCTTGAATAATGATCAGAAAGCATTACATTTGACAAATTGTTCATCTCTAATTATGAGGAATTTGAATCTCTAAAAGGGAAAATTATACAAATAGGCCACAATGGCATACTTATTTGAATGTTATTTCTATTTGATTGTTTAAAATGAAATATTTTTAAATGTATTTTGAACTCACACAACATCACTGATTTCAACTATGTAGTTTTCTAGGTGCTTTTGAGTGAAAGGAAGTGGATCAACAACATAGTGTGTATAAAATCTTTATGCAAATGATTTGTGAAGCCCAAAAGTGCATAAAATAGCTGAGGATGGGTATAGAATGACAATAGGTGTTGGTCTAAAATTAGGACTGAGGAAGTCCCACATTCAATGACTTTACAAAACGTTTTCAAATAAAATACAGGTCTTATCTATACCATGCTTTTTATTAACTAAATTATTTTTAAACTTAATTCTTAACATTTTTATCTGTGGATGAATATGGCCTAGTAACTTCAATCAAAGTGCCGCCAATAGTACTGTTGGTGATGAGAAGTTAAGTCTTACAAAGAGACATGATAAAATATATAAATTCAAAATGGCAAAACTGAATCATATATACTTACTTTATAAATACTAAAATTAGGGATCAGTCTCTTAGGTACACTTCACAGATCAAGTCTTTACTTTGACTTATTTTCTGTGATATCAAATATTCTAAAGATTTCCAGACATTATTCACTCCTAATGCTTTACTGTGGCTGTGGTTATTATTTGTGGTTATGAAATACCATTTATTTAATACAAACAGTGTTAATTTTATTTTAATTTACCCAGACCTATTCCAATAATAAGTGTTTTTTAATAGCTATACTCTTTTATTTTAGTAAGTATATGCCAAATAGCAAAAAAAATTGAATAATAAACAAAATAGTAAAATAATAAATTAAATAAATAAATAATCCCTTAGATGATTGACAGTTTTCACTGGTCATATGCAATATGCAAAATCCCAGAGGGAAATACTTTAAATCAGTACTGAAAAAATGTAAAACCATAGGTCGATATGAGGTTTATGTGGAGTCTATTGCTCAGTCAGTGAAAAGCTGAGATTATAACATGTCAAAACAACATATCAACACAAAAATCTTTTTGTTGTGAAGATAAGTACAATGTTTTAGGCTTTAAATATGCAAATTTAACACATTTCAAATTAACATAACTTAAGAACACAGAACGAAGACAAAATTTTTGATTCAATACTTTGAATGCTTTTAAATGAACTTTAAAAGGATGGTTTACTTCAACATTGATTACTTAGAGGAAAAAAGAGATAATATAATTCCAAAGATAGTTTATCTTCTACCCCTAAAATATATCTATTTTATTCTTAAAAAACAAACAAACTACATAAAGCCAAATGAATAGTCTGGGTTAAATCAGGTATAAAATGATTATATATTTTGACTTTAGTCTTTCTATATAATATGGTTTCAGGTATTTGGGAGTTCAGATCTACGCTGTTCTTAAGATATACCTCTCCTAATGAAAACCACCACTGGCAAGTCTACCTTCTATTTTCCAAGGAACTGAAATTATGTACATTTCAAATTAGGAGAAAATGAGCTCCTCTATACTTTCCAAGTTTAAAAATGTTAACTAATTCCACAATTTAGGCAGGTCTCTGCATGCGTAGGATCAAAAAAAGCACAGATGTCAAATATTCTATATGACTAAATATTGTACATGCAATTGTTATCCTTATATTCTTCATGCCATTTTAGCTTCTTGCCCCTCAAAATTCAAACACAGAATGACTTCTTTTCAATAGAACGCTATGTATATACTGGTTTCATTTTATTTAATCTTGCTTGGAAACCTTAATAAAGTCTATGAATCCTCTCAGCATTGGTCGAAGATAGTGTCAACTATTATTGGTACGATAAGTCCATGTTAGCTTACACACACACACACACACACACACACACACACACACACACGCAAATACACACACAAAGGTATAATAACACGTGCCTTTTCCTTAATAATAAAAAAGTCACTGGTGACATTTTTCTAATAAAGACAAATAGATATTTACTTAAATATTTTTCTCTAGTGCATCCTAATCCTTTATTGAGTCTTTTAAATTAAAGTATTAAATTATGTGTGTAGGCTACACAATAGTTTTACAAAGATGCTCAGTTTCCAATCCCTAGAACCAACTCTTAGAATATTTTACCTATCGTGGCAAAAGAGATTTTGTAGATGTAATTAAATTAGAGGTCTTGTAATGGGGAGATTCTTTGGATTATCCAGTGGGCCCAATGTAATTATAAGAGTTCTTAAAATAGAGAGGCAGTGGAGTCAAAGACAGAGAAGGAAATGTGACAGTGGAATCAGTGAAAGGATTGGAGATTACACTGCCAGATTTAGAGACTGAAGAAGGGACCACTGGTCAAAGAATTAGACAGCTTTTGGAAGCTAGAAAAAATAAAATGATTCAGCCCTAGAGTCTTTGGAATGAACCAGCCCTGCTAACTTGACTTGAGCCTAGTGAAACAATGAGACTGAGTTTGGGTTTCAGACCTCTAGAACTGTAAAATAATAAATCTGTATTGTTTTAAGCCACTAAACTTCAGGTAATTTGTTACAGCAGTAAGAGGAAATTAATACTTTATGTAACCATTAAGTTTCTATATTATATTTTTAGAGAACTTACTGAAGTACACATGAAAATGAGACATTATTGTCTTACCTGGATTCATCTGCAGATATTCAATAATGGATTTTTTTTATTTTTTAAATTTTTTCAGTGTTCCAAGATTCATTGTTTATGTACCACACCCAGTGCTCCATGCAATACATGCCATCCTTAATACCCACTATCAGGCATGCCCATCTCCCCATCCCCATCCCCTCCAAACCCTCAGTTTGTCTCACATCGTCCACAGTCTCTCATGCTTCGTCTCTACCTCCGATTTACCCCAATTCACTTTCATTCAAACTCTCCAATTTAATTTTTTTTGAAAAAAGAATTCTCTTAGAAATACATAAAATTATTTACTAATGGAGAGTATATTTTGGACTTGATTAAGCAAAGAAGAGGGATATGTACTTGGTTTCTTTTGTAACTCAAATTTGTTTTTTGGATACCTACTGAAGACAAATAACTACTACATTTCATGGTGTTTTTCTTTTTTAAATCAACTGATTAAATTATACATCAAAAGCTTTTCTTTGTAGTCTAGACTTCAACCTACACACATGATATCACTTCAAGAAATTACTTAACTTGCTTGTAACATGTGGTCTACATATCACTTAGGGTTTTCTTGGATTTTAGAGTGGGTTGCAAATGCAAAGTATTGTTGCCATTAAATTGCTAGTTTTCTGTAACTCAGCAGTCACAATTCTTGAAGTTATCTCATCAAGTAAATGTTCCCATAGAAAAACTGACTACTTTCCTGAAGTTAATCTAACTACAGAAATTACAATGGACATTTTTGTCGTCATATTGAAAAGCAACAGAAAACTGGTCAATAGCAGCAAGAGAAGGAAGAGAGTGACAAGTAAAAGGCAACTTAAAAGACTTAAAGACTTGGGCCTGAGTCGGTTAAGCATCTGCCTTTGGCTCAGATGATGATCTTGGGGTCCTAGGATCCAGCCTGGTGTTGGGCTCCCTGCTGACTTCTGCTTCTCCCTCTACCTCCACTCCTCCTATTCATGCTTGTTCTCTCTCTCTATCAAATAAATAAAATCTTTTAAGATAAATAATTAATAAGAGACTTAATCAAAATAAAGTAATGCTTATTTAGTCTGGTGATTTTACTTTCTGGATGTAAGCACACAGAGATGAGGAAAATTTTACTCAGAAGTAAGGACAGTGTTTGTATGATTTATATCAGTGGGACTGGATTAGGCATACTTATTTTTACACTAAGGATTATGTTTAAGTGTGTAGACTCCTGTTCTTATACTTAGTGTGAATTTATAGTTACAAACCAAGAGCCATAGAACTGAGAACTTCTCACTTCTGTCCCAGGATGTAGAGAGCTATTAAATAATCTGACACTTCCTCTCTTGCTCCAGAAAAAGAGATGAGCTAACTTCAAAATTAGTAGAATAAACAACTGGCTCCAGATCTAAGAAAAGATGGTGCTTGAAGAGAGAGAGCGGATATTCACACTTACTGAGATAGATGCAACTGAACACATTAGAGTTTAGCTTGAATTGCTGATGAATTATTAAAGGCCAAGGGCAGGGTGGCAGAATAGCATGAAATCCCTGGAGGGGTGGTGAAAATATACAAGCTGTTTTTTCTGAATCTTTACAGAAACAGCTCTGAGAATTGTCTTGTGCTATAGGCCTGGGGGAAGAAAAAGGCAATCTTGCAAGACGGACAAGAAACTCAATGCTGTTTCTTCTCCTGCTATCTCTTCTGAGGAACAAAAGCCATAATCTGTGTGGAGAGGAGAAGGGCTAGTGCCATTCATGTGCAACGCTGTGAATCTTAGGCCACTAGTGAAACACTCACTGCAGCTGAAAGAAGAGAACAGGATGAACGTTGGAGGGGCAGAAAAAGGGATGCCAAAGTATACTCAGATCTAACTGGTAAAACTATAGAGATGTAAAACAGGTAAGTAGTTGCTGGTAGTTGAAGGAGAAGAGGAGAGGGGCTGACTGCAAAGGAGTTTTATGTGGGAAATTTAGGCTGTTGAAATCGTACTGTATAGTATTGGGTGGCTGGATACATGACTCTATGCATTTGTCAAAACCCATAAAACTGTAATATCATAAAGAATGACTTGATTGGATATTGTGATGGGGTGTAGCACACACTACCCTAAAGTATGTTACCTCAGCATATTGACTATTTTAAGCTAAAAGAGTTTGAGAAAATGGTAGAAGCAGGAAAGTCACTAGAATTTCTTCCCTCCGTTTCACTGGTTCCTGAAACAGTTCATAAAACCCTCATGTAAGAGATACGCTCCTTATACCCAGGGGAAAGGAGCATGCTTATCTCTGAAGACAAAGTAACATCAAGAAGAATCTTAACAAATAGACCTTGCTAAGTTTCCTGCAGTTTACTACAATTACTTCATACTCCTTAACCTATCATGTTCTTCCACAATTGGCCATTCCTCATCAAAACTAGAATAAAAATACACAAGTCTGTTTCTTTGGCTCTTCATTTCCTTACAAAGGCTCCCATGTCACATAAAATTTATTTTAAATATATTTTATACTTTCCTCCTGTTAATCTGTCTTTATCATTTCAACTTTCAGACTCAGAGACCCTAAAAAGGTAGAAGAAAACCTTTTCCTCCCTTGTAGATGATTTTTAAAAATCATATAGAATCTCAGGGATCTAGAATTGAATACAAACTGTGAAAACTTAAACTTTATTATAAATGTATAATATGAGATCACTGAATGAAAGGGGGGAAAGAACTTGATATATAACTTTGGTAAACATCGTTTTGACTGTATATCATAAGGCTACAGACAGTGCATAAACACTGTATATTTCTGAAACTACATGTATGCTAGGGTTGAACAAATAAATAAATTACTTGTAGATAATGGGAGCCCAAATCCTCATGGCTAGAGAAAAAGTTACAAACACTCGAAAGAAAAGATTAAAATGAGACTTGTTTTGAATTAGGATTGGAAATGTCAGTATAAACAATTTTAATATACACACATATATTTTGTTTGTTATACAAACATATATGATTTGTTATACAAACATATATTTCTCAGCTTTGTCCACTCAAGACTAGAATCAGTGACACTACAGAAGCAATGAGAATACCTAACACTCCATCCTTGGTCTTTAAATATCATTCTCCAATAAAAGAAACCAGATCTCCTTAGAGAGGTTAGTTCTACATCTAAGGCAGGAAAAATGCAAAACAAGTCTGGAGTTCCTATAGTGCTAGAGAGCAAGGAAATGCTTAAAAAAAAAAAAAAAAGTACATGCCAAAAGACATAAGAGCTCCTAGAGGCCTCTCAAAACTCCAGTGGACAAAATTGAAAAAAATTCCAATAAAATAATAAAAAGTGATAGTACTGGATTATAATCCAAAAGAAAAAGGTCCATGAGTTTACAATGATAAAAATTTATGACTGAATAAATAAATGGAGGAGAAAAGAGGGCCAAATTTTTCTTACAGAATAATTTTGATTAATAAATGCTGATAGAATTCAGACCCTAGCTATAATCAATTCCAGGAGAATTTAATACACGGCACCTTGGCATATTGAATATTTTACCTGAAGGAATTTGAAAAATGGCAGGTGTTAGGAAGGACTCTCTCACCTTCTCTCCTGAAATAAGTCATAAAATGCTTATGTGAGAGGTGTCCTCCCTCCACCAGGGGGGAAGAAGCATTCTTATCTTGAAAGATAGAGGGATGCCAGATAGAATTTGCATGACTAGGACTTGCTAATTTTCTCCCAATTTACCACAGTTAGATCGTACCCTTTTGTCCTATCACGTTTTCCCAGAATTTTCTACTTTTCATCAAGCCTTGTATTAAAAATGTTTAGTATAATCTGTTTCTTTGGGCCTTCATTTCCTTATGAAAGTTCTTGTGTCATGTAAATCTGATTATTTAAATAAAGTTGTGTGCTTTTCTGTCATACTAATCTGTATTTTGTCACAGAACTGCCCTACCCAAGAATCAAGAAGGATAAAAGGAAAAGATTTTTTCCCCTCCCCTACAAGTAGAAGAAATGAGGGACCTAGAAAATCATCATGAAAATACGATAGTAATAAATGATGCAGACAAGTTTCACTGATGAATGACAAAAGTAGTAGACAAACTTAGAAACTAGCTTTCCCCCAAATTTCCTAGGTATTCTGATAGTTTAAAAAAATATCATAAATTCTGTTACCTCTCTATCAAGAAGGGAGAATTCAGTTACCTTTTCACTCTGGGCTGGGCTTAGTAAATACCTTTTTAACAATAGAGTACGAAAAAGAAAAACTAGTTGATTGAAGGAGACTGAGTTGATATGACAACAAAATGCAATGGAGGATCCAGAATTGGATCTTGGAACCAAAAAAGTATTTCAGGAAATGAAGTCTGTGGTTTTATTGGTATTGATTATTGTAAGAAAATTAACATTAAGAGATGGGGTGAAAGTTATATGTATAACTTTCATATAAACTTATGTACTATTTTTTAAAACAGTTTTGAGATATAATTTGTATACTAAAAATTCCACTATGTACAATTCAAGTATTTTTAGTATATTTATGGAATTATGCAGCAACCATAAAAATCTAGTTTTAGAACACTGTCATCCCAAAAAGAAAACAGGTATATAGTAGCAGTCATTTCTCATTCCTTCCCAATTTTGGCAACCACTAATCTACTTTCTGTCTCTAAGTGTGCCTATTGTAAACCTTTCATACATATAAGTGGAATCTTTCAGTCTGTCTTTTGTGACTGGCTTCTTCCACTTAGCCTATGTTTTCAAGCTTTATTCATTGAAATGTGTATCGTACATCATTAATTTTTATTTCATCATGTGGCTATTCTGTTGTATAAATTGATAACAAAACCATATTTTAAAAATCCCTTCCAATGAGTTAAGAAATTTGGGTTGTTTCTACTTTTTTTTTTAAGACTTTATTTATTTATTTGACAGAAAGAGAGAGAGAGAGAGAGAGAGAGAGAGATCACAAGTAGGCTGAGAGACAGGCAGAGAGAAAGGAGGAAGCAGGCTTCCTGCTGAGAAGGGAGCCTGATGTGTGCCTAGATCCTAGGACCCTGAGATCATGACCTGAGCTGAAGGCAGAGGCTTTAACCCACTAAGCCACCGAGGCACCTGGGTTGTTTCTACTTTTTAATTATTATGAATAATGCTACTATGGCATAAATGTACAAGCTTTTCTGTGGACATAGATTTACAGCTCTTTTGGGATTATACTTAGAGCTAGAATTGCTAAATCAAATGATAAGTCAACATTTCACATTTTGAGTTGCTGCCAAACTGGGACAGTTTTCTTTTAAGAAAGGAGTTTCTACATTGATTTTAAATGAAAAGGGAATGTTAAGTCTCAGTAGGGAAGGTCAGGCAACTTCTTCAGGCTCAGGGCTTGCAAATATAAGGATTCAACATTTGGAGGAGCACGTATCGAGTTATTTTTCCAACAATGCCTGACTTTAGCATAAACTATCTTTGTATTTACTATTTATCTTGTGCCTCTCAAATGTCTGGTAATGGCCTCAGCTATCACATCCCTTTTCACTGTTAAACCATGCCAATTCACTACCTGTGAGATATATATATATATATATATATATATATATATCTCTCTATATATATATCTATATCTATATGATATGCAGATATAGATATATATATGTATCAATATGTATATGTAGATATAGATATATAGAGATAGATAGATAAATAGATAGATGATAGATATTTTTCTTTTTTTAATGCAGAGCTGAACTCACAAACCTGAGATCAAGACATGAGCTGAAATCAAGTCAGATGCTTAACTGACTAAGCCACCCAAGCACTCCTTAATCCCTGTGAGACTTTTAACAAGTGGACCACTACCTTGTGTCAGAGGCTCTCTGTGCTCTGCTCATTACCAAGGAAGGGTTCCTCATTACTAGCTGGAAGGCTGGTAAGAGATCCCATTTAAAAATTGTCACTCTCTTTTTTGCACCACTCTTGAGAAGTACTGTTACCAGTTTGTTTCTGAGGAAGCAGAAGTTGAGACAGGCTTTATCATGCTGTGTATTAATTAAGGATCAACACCTGTGGAAGGATGAGGGTGGAAACAGCACTGTGCAGAGGGAGAGGTCAAAGTGATATGGGCCTGACAAATTTGGCCAACCTCATGAGGACATCTGGAATGAATATGTCCTGTAGGCATTGTCCTACACTGAGATTGGCTGTGTTCATCCATCACTGGATATGGGCCACACAAATAAAGCATGGCCTTGAGTGAGTTCATCTGTACAGCTGAGTCAAACCCAAACACAGATGCCAGTTAGAGTGACAAGTCCTTTTGTTATGGAACCTGGACGGATTCCTGGCAGAAGAACCAGGGGGCACTCAGAGACCTTGGAGGGTTGGAGGTTTATTTAATGTGGGTGGGCTCAAAGGAGAGTGATGTCCCAAGGTCTGAGCCCATAGCACAAACAAAGGAGGTAGTTTATACACTTTTATTTCTGTATCTGTGGTGCTTTTGCAGCAGGGACAGAAGGGGCAGGAGGGAAAACCCGAAATGACTCTAGGGCCAGGACAGGGATTCTCCTGCTGGATTGGATGGCCACTTTAGAACACAGATTTCCCTCATCACTTAAAAAAAAAAAATGTGGGTGGTATACCTTACCTGCAATCATATATCTAACATGGGATAGAGTTAAAAATAGAACATTCATTTCTAACTTTAGGTTTAATATTCTGATTCACCTGTTGTTCTAGGTAAAGAAGTGGAAAAATGTTTGTCTACAACTGAGAACTAGTTAAAAGATGGTTTTTTATTTTTACTGTAAAATGTTTCTTAAACCAATACTGTTCTCAGTAATACCTTTATAAATGTTTATGGTATAAATGGTTCTTTTCACTCAGTTTACAATGTACATATGTGTGCTTTTCTTTTCCAACTGTGTGTCTTTTACATTCCTAATATTTAGCTGTTTACATACAGAGTGCCTATTAAGGTGTCTACACAAATCATCCATATTAAATTATAAAGAAACCCAGGCAGAAGAATACATTTAAAGGCAAACATTATTTTCCTCTCTGTCATAAAAATAAAATATGTTCATTGAGTAATTTTGGAAATAATTTTTTTTAAAGCAAAACATCCACTTCTTAAAAATCATTTCTTTCCTAGGAGTGATTGGCTTTTTTGTTTGTTTACTTGCTTGATTTTTAAAATTTTTAAAATATTTCTCCTTGTGTGTCACACTATATTTTGAATTTGAAAAAGTTCATACTACGTTTTTCAGATTAAGAAATAGAACATTTTACAGATCATGTGTCTATAGACACTAAAGTATTTAGAGTTAGAGACTGAGGAGATAAGACATATAAGACCCTTATCAAAAAATACAAAACACCATTTTGTAGAAAACAACATAAAAGCCTGATTTTCTTGTCATTTCTAATTTTTAGATCGTGGAATACCAAAATAAAAGCGAAATATATGGGATGTATGCAAATTTAGATAAAAACAGATGAGTGAAATGTTTTTTACATGGTTACATTTATCTTTGTAAATGTCCTTAAACAAATTCAATTCATTCAACAATATTTTATTATTTGTTGTTTTACAGCCACTATAATGTCAATTTGACGTATGTAGTA
Organism: Ailurus styani; assembly: GCA_002007465.1. NCBI lineage: Eukaryota > Metazoa > Chordata > Mammalia > Carnivora > Ailuridae > Ailurus > Ailurus styani. The sequence continues at coordinate 1,437,933 of LNAC01000085.1, forward strand.
AATTTTTCTTCAAGTTGAATAATATTCCTGTGTGTGTGTAGCAGATGCTTTTCTATACCAAATGATTCTAGACTGTTCTCATCAAACACATAAAGTCATTTTGGAATTGCGTGCATGCAAATGAGAATTACATGCATGTAAATTTGCATTTGAAATGACTAAATTCTCTTGCCATTTCTATTCTTTATTCTCAATAACAAACTATTTTTCATATCTTAAAAGAACATATTTGTTCTAAGCTCAGATGTTTATGACATTAAAGCCAAAAGCAGATGTTTACATCTAAGTAATAAGACCAGAACATTTGTGGTTATGATGACCTACTTGATATTTAAATTTAAAGCATTTTAAAATAAAGGGTATAGAGTTCCATAGGCCAAATTCTTATTTGGAACATTTTTCCAAAGCAAAAGATGACAACTATCATATCTAAACCGTAACTATTTTATAAATCCAATATACTTTTAATAGGTGTTTCCTTACAGTATCATGAAAGGCAGAAAATTCAGGGACTCATGGAAATTGCTAAGAAGTACGTCTAATGTTAGAAATTGGTTAAAATTATGTTCTTATTTTCAATTAGAGAAATTTCCAGTTAAATGCTTCAGATTAAGAGAGTAGCTCACATGAAATTATCTAGCGTCCTATGATGTCATAAGATTTTTATTTCTTGTGATTTTTAAAAATAAATAATGAAGATTCTCATATATTACAAAGCTGTAGTCATCAAGACAGCATAGATCAATGGAACAGAACTAAAAAAAACACCAAAAAACATAAAACAAAACAGAAATGGACCCACAACTATATGGGCAACTAATTTTTGACAAAGCAGGAAAGAATATCCAATGAGAGGGATGGGGGTGGGGCAGGAAACAACAACAACAATCTCTTCAACAAATGGTATTGGGAAAACTGGACAGCCACATGCAGAAAAATGAAACTGGACCACTTTCTTAACACCACACAAAAAAATAAATTCAAAATGGATGAAACACTTAAATGTGAAATAGGAAGCCATCAAAATCCTAGAGGAGAATACAGGCAGCAACCTCTTTGACCTCGGCCATAGCAACTTCTTACTAGACACGTCTCCAGAAACAAGGAAGCAAAAGCAAAAATGAACCATTGGGACTTCATCAAGATAAAAAGCTTCTGCACAGTGAAGGAAACAGTTGACAAAGCTAAAAGGCAGCCTATGGAATGGGAGAAAATATTTGAAAATGACCTATTGGATAAAGGGTTAGTAGCCAAAATTTATAGAGAACTTGTGAAACTCAACACCCAAAAAAACAAAGAATCCAATTAAGAAATGGACCTAAGACATGAATAGACATTTTTCCAAAGAAGACATCCAGATGGCTAACAGACATATGAAAAGATGCTCAACATCACTTGTTATCAAGGAAATACAAATCAAAACAATGTTGAGACACCACCTCACACCTGTCAGAATGGCTAAAATTAACAACATGAGAAACAACAGGTATTGGCAAGGACGTGGGAAAAGGATGTGGAAGCCTCTTTCATTGTTGGTGGGAATGCAAACTGGTGCAGCCACTGTGGAAAATAGTATGGAGGTTCCTCAAAAAGTTAAAAATAGAACTACCCTGCAGTCCAACAATTGCACTACTAGGTATTTACCCAAAGTATACAAAAATATAGATTCAAATGGTACGTGTACGCCAATGTTTATAGCAGCATTATCAACAATAGCCAAATTATGGAAAGAGTCCAAATGTCCATTGACTGATGAATGGATAAAAAAGAGGTTTTATAAATGGAATACTACTGTGTGTGTGTGTGTGTGTGTGTGTGTGTGTGTGTAAAATGGAATATTAGCCATGAAAAAGAATGAAATCTTGCCATTTACCATGACATAAATGGAGCTAGAGTGTATTATGCTAAGTGAAGTAAGTCAGAGAAAGACAAATACCATATGATTTCACTCATATGTAGAATTTAAGAAACAAAACAGATGAACATATAGGAGGGGGGAAAAGAGAGAGAGGGAAACAAACCATGAGACTTTTTTTTTTTAAAGATTTATTTATTTATTTGACAGAGAGAGAGAGAGAGAGAGAGAGCGAGAGCGAGAGAGGGAACACAAGCGAGAGGAGTAGGAGAGAGAGAGAGAAGCAGACTTCCCGGCGAGCAGGGAGCCCGATGCGGAGCTCGATTCCAGGACCCTGGGATCATGACTTGAGCCAAAGGCAGACACTTAAGGACTGAGACAGGTGCCCCCAAACCATGAGACTTAAAGATAGAGAACAAGCTGAAGGTTGATGGAAGAAGATGGATGAAGGATGGGCTAGATGGATGATGGGTATTAAGGAGAACCCTTGTTATGATGAGCACTGAGTGTTGTATCTAACTGAGGAATCACTGACTTCTACTCCTGAAATCAATATTGCACTGTATGTTAAGTAATTAGAATTTTAATAAAAATTTGAAGAAAAAAAATAATGAAGATTCTCACAGGGAGATGATCCTAAGTTGTAGAATTTTTCAATTTTTGTCACTATGCTATAAATACATTGAAATTCAGTATGACAGTGAAAACAGTATACAGCTATGAAAATACATTTGATTATCTATAAAATATTTTTTGAAGACTTATTTATTTATTTGTGAGAGAGAGAGATAGTACAATCTATCTAGGGGCAGAAGGAAAGAATCTCAAGCAGCCTCCTTGTTGAGCAGGGAGCCCTATGCAGGGCTCCATCTCTCAATCCCTGAGATGAAATCAAGAGTCGGATGCTTAAACAACGGAGCCACCCAGGAACCCCAAGATAAAGTATTAATATAGCAATTGCTAGAGTTAGACTTTTAATATCAGCAATAAGACCTCTGAGGCAGAAGTAGACTAAAAATCTAGAAAGCTTAAGAATTAATAGAACAAAATCTGAACACAAACCCAGAAGAGCTGCTAATTTAATACAAGTATCAAGCTAAAGATGGTTTATAAAAGTAAAGCATGAGTTTGCAAATACATGTCTTCAGGTTCTTAGCATAATTTCTGAGTGTAAGTTAATGTTTTANCTAATTTAATACAAGTATCAAGCTAAAGATGGTTTATAAAAGTAAAGCATGAGTTTGCAAATACATGTCTTCAGGTTCTTAGCATAATTTCTGAGTGTAAGTTAATGTTTTATATTTCTTAAATATGGATTTCCAGTTATCCCAGTATCATTTTGCTGAAAAGATGATCATTTATCCACTAAATTGTCTTTGCACCTTTATCGAATATCCATTGTCCATATAAGTATGGGTCTATTTCTGGACTCTTTATTCTGTGTCATTGCTATATTCAACTTAATTCCAATATGATGCTGATTTTATTACCATGGCTTTATAGTAAGTCTTGAAGTCAGGTTGTATTAACCCAGTTTTCTTTTTCTTACTTGCTTCATCTGTTCTAGATATTTTTCATTTCCATGTGAATTTCTAACACTGCAAGAACTAAAAATCCTGCTTACAACCTCTTGAGGGAACTTGAAATAAAATCTTCCCCAGTCTACTCTTATAGTGACTATATTCCTAGTTGACATCTTGACTGTAGTCTGTGAAAGACCCTAAAGTACCCAAGAGATCCTGAAAGTACTAACTACAAAAACTAAGTTAGGGACTTCCTCCAGTTTCTGGTCTGGCGAATAAGAATCTTGAAAGTCACCATTCCATCATAAGAAGTAAACAGCTGAGCAGACTGAAAAATCAACTTTTCAATCTTAAAAATAAAACAGCCAGTTATTTTATCAGCAAATTGGGTTTATCCAGAAATAGCAGAGGAATTGCAATTTGGAACAAGCAAGGGATAACCAAAACCCCAGCCAAGTCTGGAGAACAAAGAACAGGATTGTTCTTTTATAGAGGAAAGAGAGGAGTTAGGAGGGGCTGTTATTAAAAAAAAAAAAAAGTCCATTGGGAGATGAGTAAATGGGTAAAGGTGAGGCTTTTTTTTTAAAGCTGTAAAGATACAGGCTTCCAGTTATGGAATGAATAAGTCATAGAATAAAGGGCACAGTATAGTGAATATAGTTAACAATATTTTAATAGCATTGTATGGTGACAGTTGGTAGCTACACTTGTAGTGAGCATAGCTTAACATATAAAGAAGTTGAATCACTATGTTGCACACCTGAAACTAATGTAATACTCACTGTGCATCAACTATACTCAAATTTAAAAAAAAAATTAAGTCCTTTAGAGTAAACTGGATTTTCAGTGGCTGAGCTGTTAGTTTTTCATTAGCTGGGCTCTTGCTAAGTAAGGAGAAAATCTCCCTTCCTCCTGCTGGGGTGGTAAAGTCAGCTTCCTCCTGTTGGGAATGTTGGCTTTCTTCCAATTGGGGTCTGCAATTGACAGTGAGTGGCAGGACATGGGAACTTCTCCTCCTGGCCTCTGAGTCCATTTTAATTGAAGCTCCCTTTATCCAGTTTCGTATCTTCCCCTTTTGATCAAGATCTTTTCCCAAAAGCATCAAGTGTCAGGTTTTCCACATTCAGTGGCCTTTGTCCCTTGACACCAAGAAGGACCTTTCCTGTGTGTCATTTCCCACATTGTAACGTGCACAAAAGAGAAAGCAGAATGGTAAATACAGGAAGAGAATATTAGCCTTTTATCCTCCAGTGTGAAGAAAATGAATTGCCCAAACATAGGCACCACTGTTAAGACCTCCAGTTAAAAGGACCCAAGGGATGTACATAGGACCCCATAATATGTATTGGCATCTATGGACCCATTGGCCAGTATAAAGTCATTAGCATCATTCAACCAAGACTTAGGTACTGTATTACTGTATATTGAAAAGTTACCTTTGAAGTATGGGTATGTCAGAAAGCTTACAAATGTCTCAAATTATATAGGCTGCCTTCCCCTACAGTGTCAAGAAATCTCATATTTCATCCCAGGTTTATGTTAAATTGAAGCAAGGAATGGGATTAAGTAGGTTTAATGCTCTAACCTTATAAAAAGGACCTGCGGAACAACTCAAGCATACAGTGACATTTGGAATTTCAGCAATATTACTTACAGGATAAACTAAGGACTCATTGATGTCTTGGGAAAATCGAGGTTTCTGATGGAAAATCCAACAGTCAGAAAGGTTATCCCCTTTCTCAAGGAATTGGGAAATGCAGAAAAGGGCAATGTCTTTCCATGAAAGAGAGAGAGAAGCAACAGTGAAGAAAAGATAGATAGGCTTAGTCCAGAGATCTTGGGAAAGCTGTCTCATTCGATGGCATTTGCTTCAATTATCGGGAATCTTTATTTTCAGGTCACCAGAAGGTCTACTCAGGATTTGGTGCTCTCTTTAGATGTGTCATATGAATCCAACAATCTATTCCCTGAAGTTTGGAGGCACAAGAGTGGGTTAACAGTACCTGTCAAAAGCCTTTCCAGAGTGGTTGAAGAGAGTCTTTCTCGGGTTTCTTCTTTTCTTTTCTTTTCTTTTTCTTCTTTTCTTTTCTTTTCTTTTTTTCTTCTTTTCTCTCTTTTCTTATAGATGAAATCCCTAGGTTGCAAGTTGTGACACTAAAAGCTGTAATTTCCCAGGAGTGTGCCATGAAAAAAAATAGTATACTAAAGCATGGTTAGATTTTTTTTTTTTAAAGATTTTATTTATTTATTTGAGAGAGAGAGAGAGATCACAAGTAGGCTGAGAGGCAGGCAGAGAGAGAGGAGGAAGAAGGCTCCCTGCCAAGCAGGGAGCCCAATGCAGGCCTTGATCCCAGGACCCTGAGATCATGACCTGAGCTGAAGGCAGAGGCTTTAACCCACTGAGCCCCCCAGGTGCCCAAGCATGGTTAGTTTTAATAGAAGCAATTAGGCCTTTACAATATCGAGGCATATCTTCTTTTATCAACTGGAAATCAATAGAGGCATGGGCCAGGTGCATTGGATATCCTGTGACTATCTCCAAGGGTGAGAGTTTAGGAGTTCCAAAGGGGATGTATTTTGGGTTCCAAAGGAGATTTAGAAAGACCAATGGCAGTGCCTTTGCCCAGGGTATTTGGAGGATCTCTGCAAATTTTGTCAATTGAGTCTTTTTTTTTAAGATTTTATTTATTTATTTGACAGAGAGAGAGATTACAAGCAGGCAGAGAGAGAGGAAGAAGCAGACTCCCTGCCGAGCAGAGAGCCTGATGCAGGCCTCGATCCCAGGACCCTGATATCATGACCTGAGCCGAAGGCAGAGGCATTAACCCACTGAGCCACCCAGGCGCCCTTGTCAATTGAGTCTTAATGATGCTGTTAGTTCATTTGACCAGCTCTTAAGATTGAGGATGATAAAGCACAGTGAATGTGTTGTAAAACTGACCAAACAGCACAGACTAATCAGAGCACCTAACTTATCACTGTAAAGTTTAAGAAGGTTTCCCCCAATTAAAGGTAATATTTTCTAACAAAATTTTAGCCATAGAAGAAGCAGTGGCCTGTCCATAAGAAAAAATTTTGGTGCAGTGAGAAAACATACAAACCATGACTAAAACATATTTATATCCATGAGACAAGGAAAGCTGTATGAAATCCTTTTGCCAAAACTTGAATGCTCCATTGGGCAGTCTACAGTGTCTGAGAGCAGGGCAAATAGTTTCCCTGCATTGTACTTTAGGCAGGTGAGACAAATAAGGTGGACACTTTTTTGTGGCTTTATTGAAGTTTTGAACAAATACTGGTTCATTTATGCTATCATTTTGTTTAATGAATGTACAATGGTAAGTAGTGAGAAATTTAGAATTTCTGGAAAGGTCAGGTTGTTATTTGATCCAAACCAGATCTTTCTTTTTTATTGAATCAATTATAATATTTCCAATATTGTTTTTCCTTTGTCGAAGTCAGTTTTACCAAATTATCTCTGGTCAATTTGTCCAAATTATCATTTGGGGGAACATCCCTTTGGACTATGACAAAGGTTTAGCTAGTGGTTCCTTAAGAGTAGCATTTTTGGTGGAAATATCAATGACGAGGTTTCTTTTGGCCTCCTGCAAGTTGAGTCTGGCATGATCAGGAACCTTATTAATAGCCAGAGCAGCTGGCAAAAGTATGGCGTTTAATAAATTTGGACATAGGAGCCATTTTTATTTATCCCCATTGTAGGTTAAGGAAACTTCACTGTTTCCTTATCATCCAAGGTCATGAACTACCCCAAAGGCATGCCAACTATCAGTGTAAATGTTTGAGCTTGATGCCTTGAAGAGCTACTTTATTTATAGGGTACTGATTAATTCTGAGGAGAGGTTTTGAAGGATGTATTTGAATCTTGATTGAGGTATAGTGTAGATTGTGCCAATATCAGTTGAAGATTTTGTCCATAAAGAGGATGGTACCTGATCTAGTGAGGACAAATGATCCGTGTCCCCAGACTCAGCATTAGTGCTGTCAGAGCAAATAAAAGATGTTGTGGGTCATTAAATTCACTTGGTTGGCAATTTTGATCATTACTGTCAAATTCAAGAATTATTTCCCCGTTTGGGAGAAAGAAATTCCAGCATGAGGTTTTTCTAAGAAATCTCAGACCAGTAAATGAATAAGGGTGAAGGAACTATGGGGAAAAGGGTGGGTATCTCAAAGGACCTGAACAAGAGGGAATAGGTCAAGAGACATGGAACTGTTGAGGTTTATTGGAGACCCCCACTACCTGAACCATCTTAGTACTCTAAGGTAGGGGCTGTGTTATAGCAATGGGTTTGAGCACTGAGTGTATAGTTTCAGTGTCAGTAAGTACAGAGAGAAATTTATTTCCAATCTGGATTGTCATTAATCTGAACGGATTAAGATGGAGGATTGGGAAAACCCCTGTATTTCCTCAGAGCCCTGTTTGGGAATTAGGGGGACACTGGAAAGACTGGCTAGAGGACTCTGGATACCTGGAGTGCTTAAGTTTGTAACTCTTTTTTTCTAATATCCTGGATATTAGTAGTAGTAGTAGTAGTAGTAGTAGTAGTACTAGTAGAGACCATGAGGTTTTGGTTTTGTTTGGGAACCTCCATGTGCTGGAGTTAGAAATTAAGAGTTTTAGTAGTCTTCTTTTTAGTTGACTATCCAGGGTGTAGACAAACTGATTTGCCAAATTAACTTAATCTGCTGTAGACATAGTTTCTTAGTCCATCCTGATTCTTTTAACTAAAAGAAAAAGATGCTATTTCAGCCCATTAATAAACACAGAGCTAAATGCTAAGTGGATTCAACATCTAAAAGAAGACCAGAGTTTACTTTAAGGAGAATTTGAAGTTGATTGTAATACTATGAACGGGTTAATCAGGCTTTTGTGTACAAGCCTGAATTCTGTTTCAGTCAAAAGGCTTAGGAAAAGCTGTTGGAATTGCTTTCTGGAGACTTCCAGTGGGTGTGCTAGCATCTTGCCAAAAGTTCAGGGTCTTTTTTTCTAAATCCCTTTAAGGATGTTCCTGTGGCACCTGGGTGCTCAGTTGGTTGTGTCTGACTCTTGATTTAAGCTCAGGTCATAATCTCAGGGTTGTGAGATCAAGCCCTACATTGGACTCTGTGCTGGTCACAGAACCTGCTTAAGATTCTCTTTCTCTCTCTCCTCTCCCCCCTACCACCTCCTCCACCTCTCTAAAGGAAAAAAAAAAAAAAAAAAAGGGATGTTCCCATCAGCCAAGTTTCATCCAGTGTTTGGTTGGCCTGGCCATCATCAACAAGCACGTGGACTAACTGCTATAAATCTTTGAAACCAGGTTGATAAGTTTAAATGATTGTTGGATTCTTCAGCAAACCTATGTAGGTCCTCAGTTACTTTCAGAAACTCTAATTATGGCTCACAGTTCATCTTTAGTCCAGGGACCATAAGGAATTTGGAGGTTGTTTGGATCCTTAGTAGACTTAACTTTAAAGACTTAAACCTTTTAATAGGTTCAGGAGAGGAGAAAGCTGAAGCGGTTCAGAAGAAAAGAAAGTTCAGTGAAAAAGGATTAGATAGAGGAAAGGGGTGGCAAGGAGTGGGGACAGTGCAAAGGGAATAGATGAAAATGGTGCCAGAAACAGGGCCTGAGCACAAGATGGCTCTTGTGTGTCTGGAGAGAAGGAAGGTGGGAGCAGAAAAGGAAGTCTCAGAAACCATTTTGGCTTCTTTCAATAGTGTGTTTGTTTCAGTTAATTTAGAAATAGTATTTTGCAGAGGCAATTTTAGAACCTTGAAAATGTTTGTAAGCCCCAAGGTACCAATTAAAATTGGAATCCTATTCATGTTTGTGGTGGTGGTGGTGGTGGTGGTGGTGGTGGTGGTGGTGGTGGTGGTGTTTAAGTTTGGGGCCATAGCTATCTAATTTAGTTTTGAGAAAACCAAGTTTGGGGAAATTGAAGTTCCCCATAATGGCCATTGAAGTTCTAAATTATCTTTAGCTAAGCTGGTCCATTTAGTTAGAAATGGAGGGGTCATAGTTTTTAAACACAAAACCAACCTTGGTCCCTGAAATGGGGTGCCCTCAGAGCATTTAATAACTATAACGCTTTTTCCATGGGTTTTTCTCCAGAGCAAAACAGCCTGAACAGCCTGATTCCAAAGGAGTTGGGCCAAATATCAGCACGGTTTCAGTAGGAACAGCTTGAATCCAAAGGAATTGGGCCAAATGCCAATGAGTACTCACAAAAAAAGGATAAAACTTTTAAAATTAAAAAACAAAACAAAACGGATCCCAAATAAAACCAGGAGAGTGTAAGACACATAGTGTAGCTTGAATCCAGGTGAAAACTTATCCTCAAACCCTAGAATTTGAGAGAAAACAAGCAGCTCAATGGGCTCAATGTCTACTCGCACCTGTTTGCTCACCAACCTCGAAGTTGTTGGAGGGGTCATCTCTGGATCCCACTCCTGACATCAAGTAATGTTGACCTTAAAAGTAAAAAATAGTTATTTTACAAATAAAAAGGGTTTATTTAAGAATAACAGGAATTGCAATCAAGCAACCTATAGCAAAAACCATTGGTAAGTCTGGAGAACATAGAAGAACACTTTTATAGAGGAAAGGTGTGAGTTGGAGGGGCTGTTATAAATCAAAAGTCCATTAGAATAAATTAGGAATTCAAATTATAGTGACTTTTTTATTGGCTGAGTTGTGACAGTCTTTCATTGGCTGGCCTGTTCCTGGATAAGGAGAAAATCTTTCTTCCTCCTGCTGGGGTAGTAAAGTATCCTTCTTCTTATTGGGAATATAAGATATATCTCTTCCTATTGGGGTCTGCAATTAATGGTGAGTAGTAATGGGTGAGACCTCCTTCATCTGACCTCCCAACTCCATTTTATATGAGGTTTCCTTTATTCAGTTTTACAAACTCTTCTTGGATTCCTAAGAAAGAGGAAGACTGGAAAACTCCCCCAAATTGGAGATTCAGATGGGCATATACAGAGAGTCACAGCTTATCAGAGCAGAAGTTTCAAGTGGAACTTAGAAATCAGGAATCAGAGCTGAGGCAAAAAAGCCTGAGCAGTACTTGAATTGAATTATGGAGGCTCAGTGTAGACATGTTTGAAAGTTAAAATTTCCAGGAAGACTCAGTCTTGGGGAGACCCCCACTATATAATGAGATTTACCTTAAGAAGTTTGACCAGCTTCCCACAGTAAGTATTAGAGAAATATTTCCTCTGGCTTTTGGAAGGAAAAGAAAAAGGAATGATTTTTAAATACATCAGAGTACTCTTTTCTCAAAAAGTCTTGCCCCTAGAGGAAACTAACTCTACCCTAATAGAGTACTTAATAATAAGGTGTACCTCTATCCTAGAGGATCCTAACTTTTTAGGGTATTATTAGACCCTAACTGACCCAAAGGAAGGAAAATACCCAACTCTAGCCCACCTAGGCATCCTTTGCCATCTAAGAAGGGAGAAAAACTGAGAAAGTCTTATGATGTTCATAGTCAAGGGGTATAGACTCAACAAAAGACTGAGACCTATTCATTGGACTAAGACACTTTCTCCTCCACATGCCTTACCAGCACATTACTAAGGGCCATTTACAGCAGTTCCTTTTACCCAGTATATCATCTCCAGCTATCAAGAAAAAGTCAGAAGGTGTACCAATAGCAGAAAGCACAAATTGAAGAGACATAGCAAATAGCAGGCCCAGACATGCTAGAATTACTGAAAACATCAGTCTGGGAATTTAAAACAATTATGATTAATATGCTAATGGCTCTAATGGATAAAATAGACAGCAAGAACATAAGGGTAGTATAAGCAGAAAAATGGAAATCCTAAAAAAGAACCAAAAGGAAATGCTAGACATCAAAAACATACTGTGGTAGAAGGAAAGAATCCCTTTGATGGGTTTCCCAGTTGACTAGAAACAACTGAGGAAAGAATCTCTGAGGTAAAATGTTATACATATGCATATATATGTATATATTTATTTGAATATATATAAATTCTAAATTTATAGATTTATAGATATAGATAAAATCCTTAAAATATATAGAATCTTTAAATATATAGAAATATAGACTTCTTAAAAACTAAAATATATAGAATCCTTAATCCTTAAAAACTATATATAGAATCTTTAAATACTATATATATAGTTTCTAGAATCCTTAATATATAGAATGTATAGAATCCTTAAAAACAAATCCAAAAAACAAAGAGAACAAAGAATTTAAAAAACAGGACAGAATATCCAAGGACTATGGGACATCTAAAAAAGCATAGGACATGTATAATGAGAATACCAGAAGAAGAAGGAACAGAGAAAACAAGCAGAGGAAATATTGGAAAAAATAATGAATAAATATTTTCCCAAAATAATGTCAAGCAACAAATAATAAATCCAGGAAGCTCAAAGAACACCAAGCAAAATTAATGCCAAACACAAAAACACACACTTCAGCATGTAATTTTGAAGTTACAGAAAATCAAAGGTAAAGAAAAAAATCTTAAGGGAAGCATGAGGGAGGACAAAAAACACCTTACATATAGAAGAAAAAAGATAAGAATTACATCCAGCTTCTTTTCAGAAATCATGCAAGCAAGAAAAAAATGGAATGAAGCATTTCCCTCTATACACTATGGCCTAGAAACTGTCTCAAGGACATAAACTGGGTTATTAAATTAGTTTCATTGGATACTTCCCCACTCTCAAGAATCGTTGTCCTCCCTCACTGATGTCCACTGTCTTGAATACAACTGTTTTATATGTCATCTTCTATTGTGTGAAGCTATATTTTTTAATCAAAATATCTACTTACACAATAGTCCATGATATTATCTCTTGAACTTCTTTGGTAAATGTAAACAAGTTTGGAACACAATTTTTTTAAAACATAGAAACTATTCCATTATCTTTTATCTATCTACTTTAGTACAAAATACTCTGGCAAACTTAAATGCTTTCCAGGATAGTGCAGAATCTTCCCTGTATATACAATTGGTCCAAAGATCTCTAAAACTTATTTCTACTGGTTAATTAATATTGTTTTAAAGAAATTTTAAATATTCATATGTGTTTGCTATTTTCAAGGAAAGATTTATTTATTTATTTTAGAAAGAGCATGATCTGGGAGATGCGCAGAGGGAGATAAAAAGGGAGAGGGAAAGAAGCAGACTCCCAGCTAAGCCTGGAGCCCCACTAGGGACAAGATCCCATGACCCTGAGATCATGACCTGAGCCAAAATCAAGAGTCGGACACTTAACTGACTGAGTCACCCAGGTACCTCAGTGCAACCGCACTTTTAGTTGCAATGAAATAGAAAAAAATATTCAGTACAATTTTATTTCATAAGCATACTAAATGATTTAGATGGAAACAGTAATAAATACTGAGAGTTGATGCAAAAAAACCCCACCCTTCTGATTTTGATCTTGAAGTAAGAGTAAGTTTCAGCATGACTTTGGGGAAGACACATTTTTGTCTTCCTCCTGAGATCATAAGAGAAAGAAGGGGAGACATCATATATTGTAGAAGGAATGGGGAAAAAGACTGACAAGTTGCAGAGATCACATTCAAGTAAAATTTCTCAAAGATTGCAAAACTGAAAGATATTTTAAGAAATATGATGCTTGTAGCGTCCATTACTATTAATTTTATGAGAATGATAGAAACCCTTTTTCCATCTTCCTGAAGAAATTGTCCAAAATTTGAAAATACAAGTGCATACTCATAGGGATTATTATTGTAGGAGGTAAATTGAGCTTTATAATCCCAGTGATAATAACATGAAGAAACATGGGGGCCCAGAGCCAAGAGTAGAGGGGACCAGAAAACATAAGAAATATGACTAAAACTTGATGATACATAGAAATACCTTGACTTATGAAATTCAGGTCATGAAATAATGTTAACAAGACCTCCATAGATAGAGAAATCTGAATAATTTACTTATACAGGCATAAACTCTAATACTTAGAGCACTCAAATGGAATATACACAGTTTGTATTGACATTACAGTGAAGAGAGTCTATTTGTTTACTATTTATTTACACAAGAAAACTACACTAGAGGAGAAACAATAAGACAATTATCTGCTGATTATAGTAGAAGAAAATAAACACATAGGTTTTTATTAAACTTTTAGGCTAACTTCTATAACTTTCCCTTCTATTTTCTAACATCTTAAACATAGACACAATAATGACTTACTTGAAAAATCAAATAAAACGAATGATCATATGTCAAAGAATGGGTTTTTGTAGAGAATGAAAATATGTCATACACAAAGAAAACATAAAGTTAGTGCTACCGTAGACATAATATCCTATTGCATCTTCATACTTGTCACTAGTTTATATAACACTTTCAAAATTGACAAGTATGTCATTCAGATCCTAAGCCCTGTGTTTTCATTCAGTTCTAGTAAAATTTTAAAATTGACATTGAATTTTCAGTTCTAAAAAGCTTTTATGTTTTGAAATGTATAATTCAAACCCAAAGAAACAGAAAAGTGAAGATGCATACAGAATAAAATGACATTTAAAATTTGGGAGAGAAAATGAGTAACAAATATATTTTAAGATTTTAGAATTCAATGTAACTTTAAAATTAGTGGAACATTCTCAGTGAGACCAATAGTTTACATTTCTCTTGCATTTAATGCTCCATTTTATAATCATCTTTTGTTCCATTTTAAGCATGTTTCAGAATTCTGATGACTTATGATCAAGATCAAGAAATTACAGAAAACATACACCACTCATACAGTCATGACATTCACAGTTGAGAATATTAGACAAAAAGCAAATGTTCCTTGTAGCTAGCATATGAATGATTATGGAAAAAAAATTTTTTGATCATGGAAAAATATTGCTCAAAATGATAATGTACCACTTTAGGAACTGAAAATATGCATCTGAATTCCTATTAACCCTTCAATTAGAAGGGTTAGGAAAGTAGCTTAACATTTTGAAAGTAGTATTCTAAACTTAACTTCCTAATGAAGAGCTTGAAAAATAAAATCTTTCTTAGAAAAATTATAATAATCTAGCCAATGAAACAGTTTAAACTTCAAAAACTTCAGGATTTTCTTTGACTAACTGCCAACATTTACAAGAAGCTCTGTATTTTTTCTTATAACTTATTGTACTTTAGCAGTCTTACAAAGAAGAGTTCAACTACTTCCAAGCTTAATGAATTTAAAATGTTATTTGTTACTTCTTTGAAAATCCTACCTTATCCACAGTGTGAAAACTCCCAAAGTACATGGATTTCAAAGATTTCTGGGGCAGGGAGAAATTTCTTAAGCTTTTCTGAAACAACCAAACAAACACTGAAATTCTGAAATAAACCCAGGGCATCATGTGGCTCATTTATAATTCTCTTCTCGTAACCAGCAAGACAAAAATCTTCCTTCAAGTATTTGATTAGACTCAGTACTTGTATTTTGAAGAATTTCTCAGTCACATAGGCTCATCTTCTCAGTTGGTTGAAGAGGATGGTATAGAAAACAGACGATCATGATCATCATTTAAAAAATAACCAGTTTCATTTTACTTACGTACCATATAACTGTAGTGTACTTTGTTTCTTTTTTTATGCACTCAATTCAACAAATATTTACTAAAGCTCTACTTTTGATAAAATATAAGCAGTGGGTGCTGTGGGACACAAAAACAAATGTCTGTTCTCAAATAGCTGATAATCTGCTTAGGGATATATGATTATTTTTTCAAATAAATATAAATGAAATACAATCCTTTCAATATGAAAGAGTGAAGATATTATGTGCTTTAGCAATGACAGTGAATGTTTCCAGTAGAAACAAGCAGGAAAGACTTAAAACAACTGACATTTAGGATAGTTATTGAAAGATATGCTGAATTTCACCTTTTATCACAAACGATCTGTTCTTTAGGCAGGTTTTGCTAAAGCCTCATGAGAATTAAAGGACTCGGGAGCACATATAATTCTTGATACCCAAAGCTAAACTTGCTTCCAGATACAAGCTGCCCAGCTGAGATGTGAATAGTGTTATCAATATTTGTTTAAAGAATATATCACCAATTTATATTCAATCCACAAATATCCTTAATCTCCAAAGATTCCCTTACAGAGTTTATTATTTGAAGAAAATGAAGAAAATAAAATAATCAGTGTAACAGTGTGAGATAACACTGTGGTAGAGCAGAAACATACATTATGGAAATTTTGATATATCATTTGGTGGTAGATATAATGAAGTGGTTAAAGGAAGGATATCTAGTTATATAATTGCAATCTTAATTGCATATTTATTACATACTCTTTGTATTATCATTGGCAAGTTAATTCCTTTCTCTGTGTTGTTCCCATGACTGTAATAGTAGTCTTATCAATGTTCTATCCATTAAACAAACATTTGTTAAACATTTAGTAGATACTGTTCAAAGCATTAGTGAATAAAAAAAACATCTGCACATGTGGAATTTACATTCTGGTGTAATGGGCAAAAAAACATACATATTATAAATAAGTAGGGTATATTGTGTGCTAGAAGTGCTAAGTGCAATGGAAATAAAACAATCGAAAGGGATTCAGAAGTGCTCATGGGAGTTTTCCAATTTTGCTGGTATAATCCAAGTAGGCTTTATTGAGAAGGTAAGATTTCACCAAGGCCTCAAAAGATGTGACAGAGTGAGCAATACTATATCGAGGAAAAGAATATTCCAGGCAGAAGGAATATGTCTGGCATGTTTGAAATAAAGCAAGAAAGGAGTATCTTTGGGAAAGACAGAGTGAGGCGGCCCAAGGAAAAAAGGAAATCAAATAGGATGTCAGACTTTTTGGTGTTTGGTGGCCTTTTTTAAGTATTTGGCTTCTATTATGAGGTAGTCACTGAAGGTTTCTGAACAGAAAATGACACAATTTGACTTATCTTTAATAGAATTACCCAGGCTGTGGAGTAAGAAGAGATTAGGTAAGCGGGGTAGATATGAAATATATCACATATGAAATAGTGGCTACACTGGCTTGGAAACAACAGAGCTGGAGAGTGGTGATCAAATTTTTGATGTAAAACCAATGGGATTTCTAATGGAGTAATTATGGAGTGCGAGGGAATAAGAGGAGAAGAACGAATCCAAGAACTGGGACCAGAGGTAATGGAAAAATGAATTTGACATTGAGATGATACCATTGGTGGAGAAGGTTTGGTAGGGAAGTTCTGAAGGTTTCTTTGGCACATGTTCAGTTTAAATGTCATGTGGAGATATTAAGCAGAAGATAAAATTTGGATGTATGTGTCTGGAATTCAGGGAAGAGGCTGTAATTCAGGCCGGAGATATAAATTTGGAAGTTGTCAGTAAAGAGCTTGGAGTGAAAAAGAGAAAGAATCAGGGAGGTTTGAGAAAGAGTCAGTTCCATAAAAGTAAAACAAAAGAGCATGGAATCTTGGAAGCCAGGTGATGAAACTCTAGCCAACAAAGTAATTTATTTCCAAATGGAAATGATAAACCATGGTGAATGCTCCTGGCAGCTAAAATAGGATAGGGACTAAGATTGAACTTTGGATTTAACAATATATAGGAAACTGGTGATTGACTAGAGTGGTTTCACTGGAGTGTTTGTAGCAAAATATTGACTATAGTCAGTTTAAGGGGGAGGGAAAGAGAAGAATATTGAAGACATTAAATATGGAAAATTATTTCCAGGAAATTTGTTTTGATATTCAACAAAGAAATGGGAAAATAGCTGGAGAGTAAATGGGTCAAGGAGGATTTTTTTTAATGGAATTGGTCACAGTATATCTGTATATTTATAGAAATTGTTAAAGATGTATTAAGGGGGCGCCTGGGTGGCTCAGTGGGTTAAAGCCGCTGCCTTCGGCTCAGGTCATGATCCCAGGGTCCTGGGATCGAGGCCCGCATCGGGCTCTCTGCTCAGCAGGGAGCCTGCTTCCTCCTCTCTCCTCTCTCTCTCCTGCCTTTCTGCCTACTTGTAATCTCTCTCTCTGTGTCAAATGAATAAATAAAATCTTAAAAAAAAAAAAAGATGTATTAAGGATTGGGGAGAAAAGGGGAAAGTTCTAGCCAGGCTCTTGAGTGAGAGAGGGTACTATTTAATGCACAGTAGTAGGGGCTATTATAATTAGGTGCAAAAATAGTTCATCTTTGATAACAGAACAATAGATGGTAACGAATTAACAAACAGATATTACAGAGCAGACTTTTTGTGAGGTATTTCTCATTACTTCAATTTTCTCATAATAATACAAAAACAGTACCTTCTGCTGAGAGTAGATGGGGATAGAGATATGAGATGATGGAGAGTATAGAGAATGAGGTGTCAGGAGTTTAAAGATAAAGATTATTGAAATACCCCTATAGAAAAGTGGAAATGTAGACTAGGGAAACTGTTTTTCAGGCTCGTTAAATGACTTTTTGAAGCTTATGATTACGATTTAAAATAGAATAGTCTCCATGGTATATTTATTTCTCTAACCTTAACCAGCTACGTATATGTAGGATACAGAAAAAAAAAATCTGTTTTCATTAGGATTGTAATTTTGACAAGATGGTTTGCAGAAATAAAAAAGGACCAAAAGAGCAAAGGGTATACACAAATGTTTGATGATACAATTATTTTACCCAAGCTGAGCAGGTATGTGAGAAAGTGGGAACATGGTAGAATAAAGCAACTTTATTATATATGAAGAAAATTATGTCTGTTTTATAAATCAACCTCATTCCTTATACACACACCCACATTTCCATGCTAATCAGTTTTAATTATCATTTATGTTAGCACTACTGTGTTTCACAACTTTCACACACGTTACTTGAGCTTTAACAATTTCTAAGAAAGGAAAAGCTTTTTTCAATAACTTTCTAAAACTGACATTATTTGCTTCATTTTACAACTTAGAATGAGAATCAAAAAGATTGAGAAATATTCCAAAGCCCATACTTCTATGTAGTTGAATGGAGACTAAAATGCAGATTGATTTTACACAAAGCCTATCTGATTTCTATTTTACCAAATTCCCTCCCGTCCACTGTAACTCGTGATTCTTAAGATAGAACACATTGAAAAGAAATAGCAAAATATACAAAGCTAGTATGTGGAATAACAACTTACAACTATTTTTCTCAGGTTAATTTAATCTATTAATAATAACAATGCCTAACACTTGTATATTATTTACTCACTTAAGAAATAGTTTAAAAGGCATTCTATTCCAACAAGAACTCAATTAGATGAGTTATAGTATCCCTGTGGTAAAGATTCAGAAATTGAGCAGTAAGTGTAAAGAACTTTTCTAGATACGTATAGCAGAAAGAAACAGACCTTGTGATTTTACACTCTAGGTTGCTCCATTATAAGAAAATACTTTTCAAGTAAATTAGGACCTGCAAAAAAACCCCATAAGATATATATAATAACATAAAGTTAATAACCTAAGAGAAAGTTTAAGGAGTTTAATATCTTAGAAATGTGTGATTACATACAGTATAAATGGAGGTGTATATGGCTGTAATGAAAATGAGTAGTTGACATAAGTAATAAATTGTTTAGAACACTTCAACTTAATCATTCTCCTTTCATAGATACTTTTTAGGTCTACAAAATTATTTACAATTAGTCAAAGTTACAATTAGTGCAAGAAGGTAACATATGCTATGCAAAAAGGTGTAATTATTGTAAAGGTTTAATTAATTTATAAAATATATAAGAAAAATGTGTGGAAATCCTGGGAGCATTTAAATAAAAACATACTAATATCAAAAATTGAACTAGCACATCTGTGTTCAGGGGCCATTTCTTATATTTTATTAATTTAAGTTGTTAATTTCTTCACAGATCAGAAATTGAACTTGAACTCTAGTTTGTTTATTTCAAGTAGTACATGTCAAATTATATAATGTATAAGAAATGCTACAAATGTGATTATTATATACATGCCATATACCATTGTAAGGAAGCAGTGTCCATTTTGCTGACAAAAACACAGAGATCTAATGTTTTATTGGAAAAAATCCTTATTATGGATTTTTAAAAATGGAAACAAAATAAAAGACTCTTGGTTTTCTATACCTACTCTCCAATATTTATTTCTCATAATCTTACTACTTCCAAGAAGTGTAAACTGTTACTTCTAAAGTAGCTGTTCCTTAAGAAAACAAAAATATTCGCTTTATATTTAGCTCTCAGTGTGCCTTTAACGTGAATTAGAAATTCACCCAACTCAAATGGCCTGGGCAGAAAAAAATGAAATTTATTGTTCCATATATTCTAAATCAAAAGTGATAATTGCCATTACACAAATTTAGGAAATATCTGCTATTTTCACCCTTTCTATGACAATAATCATATAAAATATATAACAGTAATAAGCGCTGTTATTATTTCTGCCAATACTGTATCAATAATAATAACCATACATGTCTGTTAGTGTTACATTAACTTCTGAAGTACAGAGTATTATCCCAGGGGCCTATATTTCCTCTCATGGTAAGTACAACAACTGAAAAGATTTCTTCCTGAAAATCTTTTTGACAGTAATCTGAGAATAAGGGATTCTCAAGATATATTTTTTTCAGTTCCTAAAATAAGATTCTTGAAAATACTGTTAGATGACTCAGAAAATAACTATAATGTTGATAAAGACAATGTCAAAAACAACTGTGGAAAGTCTTATAAAGGGTTTATAGAAAGGGAAAATAATGTTATTTCTAAGTGAATGTGTTATATGATTTTAAATATCATATGTAAAAATGTTACTATTTAAATACTATAAATACATATTAAGTCCTATTTTCATCCCAAATGTATATATTTGATTGGTCTCTTTTTAAAGAATCTGTAATTTTAAACATAAAGTATTTTCTTATATTGTGGCATACTTAGCAATCCCAATATAAGGACATAAGGACAGTAAAGAACAATCTTTCCAAGAGGCACTCACACATCAGATATGAACATGTGAAAATGATGATAATTACTATATACTGCTTTAAAAAATTGGACTAGTTGTTTAAATAAAATTTCTCAAAATAAATGATAAATATATTAATGCCACAAATATTCATGATTCTATTGCCTTATGATGACTAATGAAAAAGACCATTAAAAAATACTATGTTTGGTTCAAGAGGAACCTACTGACATGCAGTATGATTGTTAACGTAGCCCTTACTCAATGATGTACATATGGTATATGCTATATGTGTTTTTGGAGTTTGTATCTATTGTGTAGGTTTAAACCTCAGTCCTTTTTTTTTTTTTAATTTGTTTACACTCATATGGTGAGCTCAGCCAGTCTTGTGACTTAAAATAGAATTTATATGCTGGTAAACTTCAATTTTTAGATCTTGAAATATTTCTCTACAAATTCTAGCTTTATATATCCACTGGCCTATGGAATCTCTCTCTCTCTCTCTATGTATATATACATATATATATGTATATATATATGTAATATCCATGCCAAATTCAATGTATCTATTTAAGATTGAACTTCTGATGATCCTCCAAAACCATCTCCACTTGCAGACATTTTCATCTTGGTTGATGGAAGCACCATCTTCCTAGGGATTTGGTCCAAAAACCTTGGACTCATCAGCAAGTCAGTCAGTCATTCATTTTTTCCATATATACCCCACCCCTCCATCTTTACCTCTGTTTCCTTAAAATTAACCAACCTTCAAAGTATTTCCTAATCTGACTACTTTTCACTCTTTTCATCCCTTTGTTTCTCATAACATGCATTACCTGTAAATATCCTGAATTATTTACTTCTTTGTTGATGGTTTTTAATGTTTATATCTCCATGCTAAAAATATAAGCTGTGAGAGGACAGGGATCTTTGTTAGATTTATTCACTGATATATCCAAATGCCTAAAACAGAAGTCAATGAATATCATCTATTGAGTGAATATATATATATTATATTGTCACTATTCAGCCAATGTTGAACACAGGTTTAGAATACAAGAGTGACTTGAAGTATTTATGGAAACATGACTGAATGAATACAATGAACTGTGTAACCATTCTAAACTGTATTCCACTTGAGTAAAATGTAGTTAGCTACAGAAACCACATATGAAATATATATTCTGGCATCACAGAATTTAGTATTCTTTTTTTGACTCTGTTAAAACTATCTGTATTCATATTCTAAATCAGATGGACTTTTTCTCTTGTGTTTTCTTTCTGTTGTTTAGTTTTTCACTCCATTTCATTTGTTTAAGCAATATTATCAGTATTAATCAAATATTATCAATTACAAAATGACACACACAGACACTATGTTGCCAAACCTTACATTCCCAAGCACAGTAACAATCAGCAATGTGTTCAGATTCTAGTGTCTTATGGAAACACTTATTCCGACACAATGGAAAGAAAAATTTAATTAATACTGTTATGTCCATCAAATTGAGGTTCCCTTGCTCTGAGAAGAAGAGTTGTAAATACATATATATAAATGTAATATTTATATATGTATGTATATATATATGTATGTATGTATGTAAACATACATATATATATATATATCTCCTTAACTTGTGTACAATAAAGTGATAAGAAACAAAAACAAAAGTCCACTTAAACCTCGTGCTGTTTCAATATAATTTACTAGAAAAATAATTATTTTCACATCAATTAATGATGAACAGTGTCATCATTAATTAATTTAATTTTTTCTGAAACTTATTTATTTTAATTATAAACAGCTTAATTGATATTTCCTTAATTGAGTATGAGTAGTACATACCATCAGTCAAAATGATTTAAGAGCTTTTTTTTAAATATGCTCATTTAAAAATATTCAGGATCTGATCTTTCATTCTCTCTCTCTCTCTCTCTCTCACTCTCTCTCCATTGTTTTTTCTGAAATATTACTCTGAAATTTCCTGACAAAACAATAAAATATTCTTCTTTAGGCTATTTTTTCTAATTTTTTAGTCATAATTTAATACATGCTGGTAAAATTCCAATAACTTTAGTGCCTTAATATTCTTGAAATAATGATGAAGTAGTAAAAACATTTGGAATTTATGAAAGCTTGAATGCTGTTCTTGAAGACCAAGTTTTCAAATTGAAGAAGGAATCACAAAAAATGATTTAAATTAATATCAGTCAGTATATAAGCATATAAAAATGTTTATTGATTTTTTCTGTTATTTTTCAATGAGTTACATTATAAGTTAAAGTTCTATTATTAAATTGATGGCTCTTGTCTATGAGTAAAATATGTAGGTATACTGACTGACATTATGCTTGTTAGAAACAGGCCACATCACTTTGCCTGCTAGACCAGATACCATGGCAACACCTGGTTAGTAAAAGTTGAATATTTTGTAGTTTTGCATTTGTTAGAGCTGCTGGACTGTAACAGATATGCATTAATTGGAAGTAGATGTGACAGCTTGCAGCAGTTACTAAGATAGGAAGCAAACCATCAGCACCTGTCAAGGCTAAGGACTGAAAAAAAGATGAATCAAATGCTGTGATGTGTGACTTCAAACACAGTGTCACTTTTGTGTATTCATCATTTGTAAAAAGTGTGGGGAAATGTGGGATTTTGTTAATATATAAATATTTTCATCAGTGTCTTAAGATATGAAAAAGAATCATCGCCTGTCAAGTTAAAAAGGGGTAAATTATAAATTCAAAAGAACACATGAAACTTTGACAGTTCTAATCATGTACCATCACCATGATTTCACAGTGCAAGATGCATGTATGCATGAAAAATATTCCAAATAGGAGTCGGCAGTTTAAGTACAAAAACAACATTGCCCTTTTTCTGACAGATTAAATATGATCAGACAGTTTTAGATAACAAAGCCCTCCAAAATTAAAATCATATCTTCATACTCTTCAATGATAGCCAGAAAACTCATTTTATCAATAGGGTCACTTTTTTCAATATGCTGAAAAACATAAGATATTGTTTCCATTCTTTGATCAGTACATTTTCTGTAAATGTATCTAACAATTCACTAATAATTAGGTATAGCAGACTCATAGCTAGAAGGAAATACACAAATAACTTCTTTTGTATTTGCTTGCTGTTGATTTCGCTTCCCATATATTTTTGCTGATAAAGTAATAAGTTTCTATTTGACTAAACCATACCATTACAAATTTCAGTATTTTGAAATTTTGAGAATATTTAGGAAGGTAGAAAATGGGATGGAGGGGCAGAGTTGCAGCTCTAAATATATTCTTCAAATTCTTTCCAAGCAAATAAAATTTGAAGTTATTATTAATGTGTACGTGTTAACTTTTGAGTAAGCCAAGAGAACTACACAGAAAACAAAGCAAAGCAAAACACATATGGCATAATTTCATATTACTTGGGAATAATGTCTTATGGAAAAGAATGATTTTTTTTTCAAAACAATCATTCCCCTCCTCCTTCTCCTCCTCCTTCTTCCTCTTCTCCTTTAAAATTTGAGTATAGGTGACACACAATGTTACATTAGTTTCAGGCACACAACATAGTGATTTAGCAACTCTATACATTATACTATGATCACCGCATGTATAGCTATCATTTGTCACCATTCAACCATATTACAATGCCATTGACTATATTCTCTATGCTATGCCTCTTATTCTCATGATTTACTTATTCCATAACTGGAAGACTGTATCTCCCGCTCCCGTACACTCATTTTACCTATCACCCCATCATTTTCCCCTGAGGCAACCATCAGTTTGGTCTCAGTATTTATAGATCTGATTCTGATTTTTGTTTATTTATTCATTTGTTTTGTTTTGTTTTAGATTCCACGTATAAGGGAAATCATATGGTATTTTCTTTCTCTGTCTGACTTACTTCACTCAGCATAAAAACTTAGTCTTAACATCCCTTAGTAATGCGTCATTTTTGAGATGACTGTGTATCTGATAAAGGGCAATAGATCCTTAATGTTGAGCTTGATTAAATAACTGTTTTGCACGCTGAGACCATGTTATTAAAAAAATAAAATACAAAGGAGGAGCTAAGATGGTGGCCTAGTGGAGGAACCTAGGTTTGTCCCTTGAACTCAGCTGGATAACTATCAAATCATTCTGAACACCCAAGAAATTGACTTGAATACTAATAGAACAAAGGGCACAGCTAGAAGGAGAGAAGAGGCCACTTAAGGAAAGTAGGAAGTGCAGAGACATGGTTTGGGAGAGAAAGGGATTTCAAGTGCTGCAGAAGGGAAGGAGCTCTGGTTACAAACAAAGGCAAGAGAGTGGAGAGCCCAGGGATAGACAAAAGGAGAACACTTTTCCAAAGCCATTGGCTGGGAAAATGAGCGGGGCTGATTTTCGTGAGTTTTTGCCACCAGTGGGGCTCAGTGATTGGAGTTTTAGAGCTCTGTGAGCTTGACTGGGATAGAGACCTGAGGGTGCTGACCTAGTCCTAGAGAGAATGTAGGAAGACAGTGTGATATGAGGATCTCCTAAGGCGCATGGGGTGAGACTGGTCCCTCTTCTTGGAGGGCATCTGTGAAAGGTGCCATTCCTCTCTGGGGACAAAAGAATCAGTAGATGTCATTTCATTCCCTTGCCCCTTGGCACTGGCACAGAGACACCTGCTGAGGGTGGCTAGCTCACACACTGGCTGTTTAGCCTACTTTGCTCCAAATCCCACACCCCTGTGCTCTGGTATGACTGCCCTTCCAAAGTTTGGAGTTTTAAAAGTTAGTAGGTTTGGGTGGCATAGAATCCATTGTTCCAGGCAGGCAAGCAACCCAGACACAGACAGTGTGAAAACAGTGATCTGAAAAACACCTAGGACACATGAGGGGAAATTATTTGCAAGCACGAAGTTCCCTTTCCAGGGACAAAGAAGTGGCTGGTGCCATTTCCCTCACCTGCCCCTCAGCATAAACCAATTTCAGTAAACAGCACAGTGCCAACACTGGCTGCGTAACCTACTTACACCAAATCCTGCCCACCTGTGCTCTGCTGGTATTGCTTTTTTCAGGCAAGTGTACCTAAGGACCAGCACAGCAAACCTCTTCCCCAGCACAGCCGCCCCACCCCCACCATATACCTCATCCACTGACCATAGATAGATTTCTACAAAGCTTTAGTTCTAGTAGAAATAGCATCAGTTCTCATTTAACCATCAGGCCAGAACACACTTAGTTAAAACTCACCATACTCTGGGCAAAGTCCAAACACTGCCCATTGCCAGCAAGGAGAAACTCTAGAGGTGACTGACCTGAGGGACAGAGGAGCCGTAACACCACAGCTGAATCCAAGCATCAACACCAGAGAGACTTCCTGAAGCACTATATCCTGGACACTATATGACCTATTCTTCATAAAACCATTACTGCAGGAGCAGGAAACATGACAGGATTTTCTAACACACAGAAAGCACAGACCTAGACAAAATGCCAAGATGAAGGAATTCATCTCAAGAGAAAGAACAAGAGGGGCACCTGGGTGGCTCAGTTGGTTAAGTGACTGCCTTCAGCTCAGGTCATGATCCCGGAGTACGGGGACTGAGTCCCACATTGGACTCCCAGCTACATGGGGAGTCTGTTTCTCCCTCTGACCTTCTCCTCTCTCAAGCTCTCTCTCACTCTTTCTCTCTCTCTCTCAAATAAATAAAAATAAAATCTATTTAAAAAAGAAAGTAAAAACAAGTAAAGTTCATGGCTGGAGATCTAATTGAAAAAGATAAGTAATATGCCTGATACAAAATTTAAAGCAAAATCATAAGGATAATCACTGGACTTAAGAAAAGCATGGAAGAAATAAGGGAGATACTTGCCACAGAGATAAAAAAAGCTAAAAACAATCAGGCAGAAATGAAAAATGCAATAACTGAGATTCGAAACCTGCTGGATGTAATGACCACAAAGATGCAAGAAGCAGAGGAACAAATAAAAGACATAGAAGATAGAAATATAAAAAATAAGGAAGCTGAGCAAAAGAGAGAAAGAATTATGGATCATGAGAGTAGACTTAGGGAACTCAGCAACTTCATCAAATAATAAATTTATATCATCACAGTTTCAGAAGAGCAAGAGAGAGAAAAGGGTGCAGAAGGTTTATTTGAGGAAATAACAGCTGAAAATTTCCCTAAGCCAGCTCCTAAGTCCAGGAGGCACAGAGAACTCCTATCAAAATAAAAAAAAGTAGGTCAACACTAAGACATACTGTAATTAAATTTGCAAAATATAATGATTTTTAAAAAATCCTAAAAACAGCAAGACAAAAGAAGTCACTAACTTATGAGGAAAGACCCATAAGTCTAGGAGCAGATCTCTCCATGGAAACTTGCTAAACCAGAAGAAAGTGGCACTATCTATTCAACATGCTGAATGGGAAAAAACCTTTAGGCAAGAATACTCTATCCAGGAAGACTTTTATTCAGGATAGAAAGAGAGATAAAGAGTTTTCCAGACAAGCAAGTACTAAAGGAATTTGTGACCACTGAAACAGGTCTGCAAAAAAATATTAAAGCTGTCTTTTTTCCACTGGACATTTCTTCCTGCTTTGTCAAAGGTTATTGGACAGCTATATACAGGAGAATGAAACTCAACCATTCTCTTATACCACACACAAAGATAAACTCAAAATGGATGAAAGACCTAAATATGAGACAGAAATCCATCAAAATTCTAGAGAAGAACATAGGCAGTAACCTCGTCGACATTGGCCACAGTAACTTCTTTCAAGACACATATCCAAAGGCAAGGGAAACAAAAGTGAAAATGAACTTTTGGGACTTCATCAAGATAAAAAGCTGCTGCACAACAAAGGAAACAGTCAACAAAACAAAGAGGCAACCCTTGGAATGGGAGAAGATATTTGCAAATGACACTACAGACGAAGGGCTGATATCCAAAATCTATAAAGAACTTCTTAAACTCAACACCCCAAAAACAGATAATCAAATAAAAAAATGGGCAGAAGACATGAACAGACACTTCTCTAAAGAAGACATACAAATGGCTAACAGACACATGAAAAAATGTTCATCATCATTAGCCATCAGGGAAATTCAAACCAAACTCACATTGAGATACCACCTTACACCAGTTAGAATGGCAAAAATTGACAAGACAAGAAACAACGAATGTTGGAGAAAGGGGAACCCTCTTACACTGTTGGGAATGCAAGTTGGTGCAGTCACTTGGAAAAAAGTGTGGAGGTTCCTCAAAAAATTAAAAATAGAGAGAGCTACCCTATGACCCAGCAATTGCACTACTGGGTATTTACCCCAAAGATACAGATGTAGTGAAAAGAAGGGCCATATGAACCCCAGTGTAACTAGCAACAATGTCCACAATTGGCAAACTGTAGAAAGAGGCAAGATGCCCTTCAACAGATGAATGGATAAAGAAGATGTAGTCCATATATATGATGGAATATTACTCAACCCTCAGAAAGGATGAATACCCAACTTTTGCATCAACATGGATGGGACTAGAGGAGATTATGCTAAGTGAAATAAGTCATGCAGAGAAAGTCAATTATCATATGGTTTCACTTACTTGTGAAACATAAGGAATAGTGTGGAGGACATTAGGAGAAGGAAGGGAAAAATGAAGGGGGTGAAATCAGAGGTGGAGATAAACCATGAGAGACTGTGGACTACGAGAAACAAACTGAGGGCTTTGGAGTGGAGAGGCATGGGGGAATGGGTTGGCCCGGTGATGGGTATTAAGAAGGGCATGTATTGCGTGAGGATTGGGTGTTATACATAAACAATGAATCTTGGAACACTACATCAAAAACTAATGATGTACTGTATGGTGACTATCATAACATAATAATAAAAAAATATATTGAAGGGAACTCTCTGAGTGGGAAGGAGAGACTGAAAGTGACACAAGAAAAGAACAGAGAAATCCTCTAGAAACAATGATAAAATGAATACTAAAATGACATTAAATACAAATCTATCAATAATCATTCTGAAGTAAATGGACTAAATTCTCCAATCAAAAGACATAAGGTGTCAGAATGGATAAAAAACCAAGACCCATCTATATGCTGCCTACAAGATATTCATTTTAGACCTCAAGACACCTCCAGATTGAAAGTGAAGGAATGGAGAAACATTTATCATGTTAATGGATGTCAAAAGAAAGCTAGAGTAGCCATACTTACACCAAACAAAGTAGAGTTTTTTTAAAAAAAAAATATTTTATTTATTTATTAGAGAGAGAGAGAGTGCATAAGTGGGGGGAGACGTAGGGGGAGAGGGAGAGAGAGAATCTGAAGTAGACTCCACACTGAGTACAGAGCCCAAAGCAGGGCTCAGTTTCATGACCCTGAGATCATCACCTGAGCTGAAATCAAGAGTTGGACACCTAACTAACTGAGCCACCCAAACAGCCCCAGACAAACTATATTTTGAACTAAATGGGTCTATCAAACAAGAAACCAGGAAAAGAAGGGAAATAATAAATATTAAAGCATTATATGGAAACAAAAATATTAAACATTATGTAGAAACAACAACAACAACAACAAAATACCTGTAGAACAGGTCAACAAAACCAGGAGCTTATTCTTTGAAGAAAGTAATAAAATTGACAAACCCCTAGCCACCAGATTTATCAAAAAGAAAAGAGAAAGGATGCAAATAAACACAGTCACACACACACACACACAAAAATGAAGAGAACCAATACCACAGAAATGCAAAGAATTGCAAGAGAATATTATGAAAAATTGTATTCCAAAAATTTCTACTACTAGGTGCAAATTCCAAAGCATAAAAAAAAAATACAGATTCAAAGAGGGCATATGCACCCCAATGCTTATAGCAGCATTATTAATAATAGCCAAATTATGGAAAGAATCCAAATATCCATTGACTGATGAATGGATAAAGAAGAAGCGGCATACACACACACACACACACACACACACACACACACGCACACACACACACACCTTGGAATATTACTCAGCATGAAAAAAATGAAAAAAAATGAAATCTTGTCATTTGCAATGACATGGATGGAGCTAGAGTGTATTATGCTAAGTGAAGTACGTCAGTCAGAGAAAGACAAAAACCATATGATTTCACTCATGTGGAATTTAAGAAACAAAACAGATGATCTTAGGAGAGGAAAATAAGAGGCAATTTCAGAACAGACTCTTAACTACAGAGAAGGAGGAGGGTGGAAGGATGGTTTAAATAGGTGATGACGATTAAGGAGTGCACTTGCTGTGATGAGCACTGGGTATTCTATGTAGGTGATGAATCACTAAATTCTACACCTGAAACTAAAAATACACTGTGTGCAACTAACTGGAATTTAAGTAAAAACTTTGAAGAAAAATAATTAAAATATAAATAAACAAGTCATTCATATCTTTAATAAACCAGAATCTTACTTAACTCAAACTAACTTGGAGACAACAATCATGCAGATCTTCCCAGTACCATATATTCACTGCCTAAGAAAATATTTATGTATATTCAATCCCAAAAAGTCTAGCCATATGATAAAAAAATCAACATTGCCTTTTAAATTACTGAAACTATTTCATAACATTTTGTTATTAGACAAGATGTTTACACTATTATGCTTTTTACAGGTAGATTTTTTAAGTAATTGTAAAAAAGTAAAAAAAAAGTAACTGTAATGGTGTACTATGTTTCAAGAAAAAAAAAGATTTACCCATTTAAACATGATTTACCCCTTTTTAAGGGCTGCATACTTTCTTTCCTGTGTACTTCAGATAAATTTTGACATATACTATTTTAGAAAAACATTTTAAACCTCAGTCTATCATCTATAATGACAAATATCCCTTCCTCTCTACCTCATTTTTGGAATACATTATGTGATAGGGACTGTGCCAGATGTTGATGAAAAAATTCCGGAGAAATGCAACCCATGTTTCCATACGTAATTACTTTCTCCCAAAGTGGTTTCCTTAGAAAATGTTCCTTAGCATGATGTGTTCTCAAATAAGTCTATAAGAAAACAATTGAGGAAAGAAAAAGCTTTATTCTTTTTTCTTTTACGATTTTATTTTTTATTATTTTTTAAAGATTTTATTTATTTGACAGAGAAAGACACAGCAAGAGAGGGAACACAAGCAGGGGGAGTGGCAGAGGGAGAAGCAGGCTTCCCACTGAGCAGGGAGCCTGACGCAGGGCTTGATCCCAGGACCCTGGGATCATGACCTGAGCCAAAGGCAGGCTCTACTTCAATTTCTTTCATCAGTGTCTCAGTTTGTAGTGTATAGATATTTCACTTCCTTGGTTAAATTTATTTCTAATTATTTTTATGTTTTTGTTGCTACTATAAATGGGATTTCTTTCTTAATTTCTTTTTCAGGTAGTCTTTCATTAGTATATTGAAATGTGACTGACTACTGCATGTTGACTTTTTATCCTGCCACCTTACTGAATGCATTTATTAGTTCTAACTGTTTTTGGTGTAATCTTTAAAGTTTTCTATATATAAGATCATGTCATCTCCAAACAGAGATAATACAACTTCTTTCTTTCACATTTGGATACCATTTATTTCGTTTCCTTGCCTAATTACTCTGTCTAGGACCTCCAAAATTATGTTGATGATAGCTGGTGAAAGTGGGCATCCTTGTCTTTTTCCTGATCTTAGAGGAGAAACTTTTATCTTTTCACAACTAACTATGATGTTATGTATAGGCCTGTCATATATGGCCTTCATTATGTTAAGGTATGTTCTCTCTATACCAAGTTTTTTTCAGGAAAAGATGTTGAATCTTGTCAAAAGCTGTTTCTGTATCTATATAAAGATCATGATTTTTATCTTTCATTTTGTTAACGTATTGAATCATATTTATTGATTTGTGTGCATTGAACTATCCTTGCATCCCAGAATAAATCCCATCTGATCATAATGTATGATTTTTTAAAATATGCTGTTGAATTTGGGTTACCAATATTTTGTTGAGGATTTTTGCTTTCTGTTCATCATAGATATTAGCTTGTATATTTTCTTTTCCTGTAATGATTGTATTTGGTTTAGATATGAGGGTAATACTGGCTTATAAAATAAGCTTGCAAGTTTTCCTTTCCTTTCAACCTTTTGAGAATAGTTTGAAAATAATTGGTATTAACTCTTCTTTATTTAAACTTCTAACAGAACTCACCATTGAAGCCAGTTTTCCTGGGCTTTTTTTGTTACTGTTGGAGGTGGGGCTTGATTACTGATTGTGCTTCTAGGAATGTATCCATTTATTTTAGGTTATCTGATTTATTGGTGCTAACTGATCATAATAGTCTTTTATGATTCTTTGTATTTCTTTTTTTCCTTCTAAATTTTTATTTAAATTCTAATTAGTTAATATAGTGCAATATTGGTTCATAAGTAGAATTTAGTGATTCATCACTTAGATATAATATCCAGTGCTCATCATAACAAATGCCCTCCTTAATACCCATCACCCATCTAGCCCATCCACCTGCCCACCTCCATTCTAGCAACCCTCAGTTTGTTCTCTATTGTTTAGAATCTCTTATGATTTGCTTCCCTCTTTCTCTTTTCTCCCCTTCCCATATGTTCACGTGTTTTGTTTCCTAAATTCCACATATAAATGGAATCATATGGCATCTTTCTCTGACTTATTTTCCTCAGCAGAATATGCTCTAGCTCCGGGAGCCTGGGTGGTTCAGTGGGTTGAGGCCTCTGCCTTTGGCTCAGGTCATGATCTCAGGGTCCTGGGATCGAGGCCCGCATCAGGCTCTCTGCTCAGTGGGGAGCCTGCTTCCTCCTCTCTCTCTGCCTGCCTCTCTGCCTACTTGTGATCTGATCTCTCTCTGTGTCAAATAAATAAATGGAATCTTTAAAAAAAATATGCTCTAGCTCCATCCACATTGTAGCAAGTGGCAAGATTTCATTCTTTTGTTGGCTCAGTAATATTCCGTTGTGTATATATACCACCTCTTCTTTATCTGTTCATTAGTCAATGGACATTTGGGTTCTTCCCATAATTTGGCTATTGTTGATAATGCTGCCATAAATATTGGGGTGCATGTATCCCCACGAATCACTATTTTTGTATCCTTGAGCAAATCCCTAGTAGTGTAATTGCTGGATTGGAGGGTAGTTCTATTTATAGCTTTTTGAAAAACCTCCATACTGCTTT
Source organism: Ailurus styani (assembly GCA_002007465.1). NCBI lineage: Eukaryota > Metazoa > Chordata > Mammalia > Carnivora > Ailuridae > Ailurus > Ailurus styani. The sequence continues at coordinate 1,470,428 of LNAC01000085.1, forward strand.
CTACAGTGGCTGCACCAGTTTGCCTTCCTACCAACAGTATAAAAGGATTCTGCTTTCTCCACATCCTGGCCAACATTTGTTGCTTCCTATTTTGCTAATTTTAGGCATTCTCACTGGTATAAGGTGCTATCTCTTTGTGGTTTTAATTTGGATTTCCCTGATGACAAATGATGTGGAGCATTTTTTCCATATGTCTTCTTTGGACAAATGTCTGTTCATGTCTTCTGCCCATTTCTTAACTGAATTATTTGTTTTCTTGGGTGTTGAGTTTAATGAGTTCATTGTGAATTTTTGCTACTAACCCTTTATCTGATATGTCACTTGCAAATATCTTCTCCCATTTTGTAAGCTACATTTTAGCTTTGTCGACTGTTTCCTTCACTGTGCAGAAGCTTTTTATCTCGATGAAGTCCCAGTGGCTCATTTTTGCTTTTGTTTCCCTTGCCTCTGGAAACATGTCTAGTAAGAAGTTGCTATGGCCGATGTCAACGAGGTTGCTGCCTGTGTTCTCCTCTAGGATTTTGATGGTTTCCTATTTCACATTTTAGCGTTTCATTCATTTTGAATTTACTTTTTTGTGTGGTGTAAGAAAGTGGTCTGGTTTCATTTTTCTGCATGTTGCTGTCCAGTTTTCCCAATACCATTTATTGAAGAGACTGTTTTGTTTGTTTGTTTTTGTTTTTGTTTTTCTCATTGGATATTCTTTCTGACTTTGTCAAAGATTAGTTACCCATATAGTTGTGGGTCTATTTCTGGGCTCTTTATTCATTTCCATCAATCTGTGTGTCTGTTTTGTGCCAGTACCATACTGTCTTGATGACTACAGCTTTGTAATATAGCTTGATCCTTGTGTTTCTGCGGCATCATTTGTAATGTCTTTCATTTCTGACTTTGAGTTTTCCCTCTTTTTTCTAAGTTAATCTGGCTAAAGATTTGTCAGTTTTATCTTTTTAAAAATCAGCTCCTAGTCTCTTTGAACTTTTCTACTGTGCCCCCTCCCCCTGGTCTATATTTTACCAGTTTCTGCTCTGTTCTTTGTTATTTCTTTCTTTCTCACTACTTTGGGCTTAGTTCTCTTTCTAGTTCCTTGTGGTGTAAAGTTAGGCTTCTGTTTTTTGGTTTTTGGGGGGTTTTTTTGAGATTTTTTTTCCTTATAAGAGTTTTATTGCTATACATTTCCCCCTTAAAAATGCTTTTTCTTGCATCCCATAAATTTCATATTCTGTTTCCATTTTTTAAGATATATTTTTATTTCTTTTTTAATTTCCTCTTTGACCTACTGGTTGTTCAGGGGCATGTTGTCTAATGCACATATTTGTGAATTTTCTATTTTTTTCCTTTTCTAATCGACTCCTAGTTTCACACTATTGAAGTTAGAAAAAAATCTTGATATAATTTCAATTTTCTTAAATTTAAAATTTGTCTTGCAGCATAACATATAATCTGTCCTGGATGATGTTCCACATGCACTTAAGAATGTATATGCTTCTATTGTTGGGTGGCCTGTTCTGTATATGTCTGTTAGGTCCATTTTATCTAAAGTATAGTTTAATTCCAACATTTACTCATTTTCTTCCTGGATGATCTTTTCATTGTTGAAAGTATAGTGTTGAAGTCCCTGCTATCATTTCACTATGGTCTGTTTCTCCTTTTGAATCTCTTAACATTTGTTTAATATATTTAGGTACTTTATGTTGGGTACATATATAATTGTTACATCTTCTTGATGAACTGACTCCTTTATCACTATATAATGACTTTCTATGTCCCTTGTTACGGTTTTTTACTTAAAGTGTATTTCGTTTGATATGAATATAGCTAGTCATGCTCATGTTTGGTTTTGATTTACCTGAAATATTTTTTTCCATTTGTTTACCTTCAGACTATGTGTTTCTTTAAAGTTGAATTGCATCTCTTGCAATTATTAAGATTATTATCTTAATTATGTGCATAATTAAGTTTTTTATTTAAATCCATTCTTATTTTATTTTCCATTTTTATCCATTATTTGTCCATTATCCATTCTTGCTTTTTCAATCCATTTTATCCATTCCCCATTTTTAATTGTATAATTTAATTCATTTATAACAAAAGTAATTATTGATAAGAACTTATTATTGCTATCTTGTTAATTTTTTATAGCTGTTTGTAGTTCCTCTTTTTTTTTCGTTTTAAAGGTTGTATTTTTTTATTGTAAAGAGAGAAAGCAAACACGAGCCCAAGAGTGGGGAGAGGAAGAGGAAGAGAGAGAGATAGAATCTCAAGCAGGCCCCCTGCTGAGTGTGGGCTTGATCTCATGACTCTTAGTTCATGACCTGAACCAAAACCAAGAGTCTGATGCTCAACCAAGTGAACCATACAAGATCTCCAGTAGTTCCTTTGTTTCTTTCACCTCTCACTGTCTTCCTTTGTGATCTATTTTTCAAAGTAGTATACTTTGATTCCTTTTCATCTTTTTTATTCCACTTTATTTGTTTGCTTTGTGGTTAGTATGAGATAGATATCTATATGTATGTACATGTATATGTATATATGTATATATTTACATGTATATATTTAAATATCTATATCTATATGTGTGTATGTGTATATACACACATGAGGTGTCTCATTCTGCAGCATTCTAGTAACTTAAGCTTCTCACCTCATCAGTTCTTCCACCAATTGAAGAATTACTAATTTAATAAAACACAAGGTCACTTCATATTTCTTTTCTCTTCCACAAGGCTCACATCTGATTATTGGAGAAAACTTCAAGTTTCCCAGGAAACATGGAGAATACATATTTTTATCTTATTGGCCATAATTCTAAAGTATATCCAAATATGACCACATGTCTATTTACATTGATACAGCCTGAGTCTAGACACCAGCACTGTTCACTATGCTATGCCAAACTCTTCCTAATATTTCTCTCTGTCTTTATAGCACTTTCTATTCCATTTTCCATAATCCATACAGCAATCATAGTGATATTTCTCAAGCATGAATAAAGTACATAAATGTTTCTTTGAAATTCTTCAAAGGATGTATGATATACTTATAAGACTTTACATGTTACTCTTTATAGTTACTCTTACTTTACATGTTGCTTAATTCTACACATGACTGGGGGAATTTTTTTAAAGATTTGAGGCAAACTCTAATCTATTTAAAAAGTGAGATTTTTCCTGCTTAATTCTTAGGTACTTAAGAGTGTAGCAAGAGTTTATTTGATAATTTGAGGGGGCTAATGCAATTTATTTCAATTAAAGATGTTAGCAATTAAAAGCACAAGTGACTTATAATGGCAAAAAGTTTTGGCATAGGTCAACATTTCAAAAAGTTAAAGTTTTAAAGCATATTCCATTCTTTCATTCTTTATTTATTTTAGAGAGGGAAAGTGTGTGTGAGCAGAGGAGGGGTCTTCAGACTCCCCACTGAGCAGGAAGCCAAACTCAGGGCTTGATCACAGGACCTGAGATCTTGACCTCAGCTGAAATCAGGAATTGAACATTTAACCAACTGAGCCGCTCAAGTACCCCCAAAAGCATACCACATTCTTGCTTTCTCTTATTAGCTCACATGCAATAAATATTTCTCAGAATTAAATGTAGACATGACAATATTATCAAAAAATTATTTCAGTTGGGAATAAATGCTTACGTTGAATGAATACCATTTTCTAATTAAATATGAAAAGATTACTGAAGTATGTTTAATAGTAATTAACCTAAATTATTGCCACAGAATTATGGAGTGCTAATTGTCACTTTCTCTAGAAGTCACAGATCTTAATTAAAGAATACAGAGAAAAGCATATGCAAAAGAATGTCTTTAATGATATTGAAAAGGTTTTGCTAACTTCCGGTGATTAATATCATTTTGGGGTGGGTTTTTTTTGGTAAATTTAACAATACCATATAAATGTGAACTCATAATTTCTGTCAGGTATTACATTTTCAAGGGATACCTTCCAAACTCTTTAAGGAAATATTCTAACAGGAATTTATAACAATCAAAAGATGTTTATATTAACTGCACATTTTCTTATTTTATTAGGAAAAAATGGCTCATACTTTTAGAAAACCTGGCATATGCAGAGTAATACATGTTCAATTAATATATATTAAATAGATTGTTCATTCTTATTACTCTGCAAACATTATTAGGTCCTTATATTGTTCTGCTGTTTCACTAAAGTGTTTTGAAGAAATAAAAAGTGTAGGCAAGTTTATGAACAGAGAAAATTAATCAAATAACCACTTAGAAAGTTTTATAATCTAAATAATTTCTTATACTAAAAGTTTTTACTCTGAAAGTTTTTATACTTAGCAGTTTTTTACTTTAAACAGATAAGTCTAGTTAGTTATGGCTGAATTGATGATTTAGTGTTGCTATTGTTTAAAATATACAATTAATAAGAACGATAACAACTACTATACAGTATAAAGAATGTCATCAACATGATAAAATTGATATGAATTTCCTTTTTTCCATTTTTATATAAAAATACAAATGAGGAAAAATGCAAATTAAGAAGAACAAGAGTAAATATTTAGTAGGTTTAAACAGTTTTCATTCTCTGTAATCATTTCAATTTCCAGTATTCAGCAATTTGCTTAACAAAATTAAAAGGGCAAAGCCAACTCATAGTTCTTATAAAATCTTAGGGTAAACTGGCCTTGATTATTATCTTCTTGATATTCCATTTTATTGAGTTCTGCTTCTTTTACTGTTTTTTGTCAGTAAAGTTATTAGAATAGAAATAGCTGAAATGTCTTTGAGAGCAGAATAAATGATAAAGTATTATATACATGGATAAGAATATTTCTCCCTAACAATGATAATTAAGTCACATAAAGCACTCTGATACAAAGTGACACATTCTACTTTGTTCTGACTAAAGTAATATAGGAAAATCAGATTGGTAATATATTCAATTAAATAGATAGGTAAAAACAAATATAATTATATAAATAGGTGATAGAGCTAGAGTTATATGATATAAATACATATTCCTACATTAACAATGAGAAAATCTAGGTAATATAAAATGCAATGATGTTTATGAACCAAGCAGAGAGCTAAAGTTGCAAGACAATGAACTACACTGAAATATAGTGGATAAGAGAAGAGATGGGCTGCAGGCACTGGCTACTTCAGGCTCAGCAAGTGAAGCACTGAGTATTATTTACCTCAGTCTCTGTAATCCTACACATAAAGTTGGCTTTAATCCAAAATTTAGGGAACATGTGTAAACGCAAGACAAAAATAATATCAAGAGACAAATCATTTAACAGAACAAGATTTAGTGAGACATAGATGTTGGAACTATCAGACAGGGAAATGAAGTATCTGTAAGTGATTTGTTAGAAATTATATTGAAAAGATAGACAATATTCATGGACAGATTTCATGTACAAGGGGACTTCAGTAGAGACATAAAAATTATAAGAATGAGTTGTGTAGAAATAAGAACCCTAAAGATGGTAAAACAGAGTGAGAATACCTTTAGGGAGTTCATCAATGAACTAGACATAGCTGAGGAAAGAATCACAGAACTTAAAGATGGTAATTACTAATAGTAATTGCCCAAACTGAAACACAAAGAAATAAGTAATAAAAAGTAACAGTTTCCATGAGCTGTGATACAACATCAAACTGTCTATACATGATTGGATTTCCAGTATGCAAAGAGGAAGATAAAGATTCTAAAGAGATACTTAAATCAATACAGCAGAGAATTGTTCAAAAAGAAAGACACTGACTGAAACACAATTTTAGTCATCCAAGAAACCCAGAGAAAACAAATCAGAAAAATATCAAGCGAATAAATAAAAAAATGCTGCATATTGTATGATTCAATTTATATAATCATGCAAAATACCCAAAATTAAAGCAGAGCCAGACAAACCAGTTTATGTCATACACTGCTAAATACAAAACACATTTTCTTGGAGAAAACCTGCACAGAAATGTACTCAGGTCAGAAAAATCTACATCTGTTTTGAAAAGGGTGCTGATAGAAGTATCTAATTTTTATAACTCTCAATATATTTATGGTTAAAGGACAGCTTCTAGCTGACTATGTAACAGTGGGAGCTACCTGGCTAGGAAGTGGCCTTATTTGGACTAAATTAGATGCTGGCACCCATATCTTCTTCCATTAACTTGAGTCAGACCTGCCAAGACAGCTTAATCTTAAGCTATTTATATAGATATTAATTTCCTAAGTTAGATATTAATTAATGTTTTTTTCTTCACATAATGCCATTTGTTCTTTGCTCTGTTTTGTATTGTCTGTAGTGCATTTATTTGCACATTTTTGAGGGGATGATCATGTCCAATATTCAATTTAGCTCTAGAACATTGAGAGAAACTTACCAGAAATTAAGATGTAATCAGAAATATGTTATTACATCAGATTAATTCTGAAGAAGCTCTTATAGCTATTTCTTAATAAAATAAATATTCATTAAATGCCTACTGTGAGAGAAATAAAATGTTAGTGACTTTGGGTAATAAACAATGACCTGCTCTAAAACAGCTCAAACTTTGTGGGTAACTTAGTATCTAATGAACAGATTTCATTGTATTAAAAAAAAATCAGCAATTTGATGTTCTACCTAAATTATTAGTGATTTGATATGCTTATTCTGAAACAGATATACTTTTAAATTTATTTCTAGTCAAAACATAAGCAAATTTATACATGAATGATTAGTCTTGTACTAACTTTTATATAGGAGTGTGACTGGAAAGAAGCAAGAGGAATAAAAGGAAAGCAGGGCTGAAGGAAGGAACATTTTCTGTAACAGCTATAACCAGTTTCGTTCTGAACTCTTTCTGGCACCATAAGGCTCATTTCTAAGTACATCATCTCATATTTACTTTAAGATATCTGCATTCACAACAAAAGTTTTAGTATAATTTTTATTTTTGTACTACATTAAATTGTATATGATATTAACATCTCAGTAAGTTCTTAGAAATGGAATTATAATGGAAAATCTGTTTCACAAATAAACAACAAAAATTCCGGTAAAACTAAATACACATATGATATGGAATTCATTAGTATTTCTTTTCCCTATAAAATATCACACATTTGAGATAGCTTCTGATTAACTAATAATAAGCATAAGGGAAAAAAAAGTAACACCAAATTTGTCAACCCATTAAAAAAAAAAGCATAGGGGAAGCCTTTAATGTAACGTCATCATCTATAAATACAATTAAAAAATGTGGTTTTTATTGCCATACCATCACTTATACAACATCTTGATAGCATCGTGCTGATGTAAGCTACACTTTAGGGAAACATTCTCTTCTCAAAATTCATCCTCTAAATCAATGTTGGTGAAAATCTATAAGAAAATATCTTAATAAAAACTTAGACAACTTCTTACCATGTTTTCATTATTTTCCTGGCATTTACCATTGCTTAAATACATATTGCTTTTTCCTGAAAATGGACATAACCAAGGCATGGGTGAAATGTGAAATAACAAAAGGTATGGACTCATTCAGAAAATATTATGGTCAAATAAGTAAAGGTGATTTTAAAAGATTTAACATTGCTGGTACAGATGCTATTATCTGATGCCTCTAGCTTAGGTTGAGGTAATAATCAGCCCACTCAAAATGATATTTTCTTATTTGTTTATATAAAGTGAAAACTCTATGGTATAAGTAAAAAACTATAACCAAAAGCTAAGGTAGTATACCCAACTTAAATGCTGTGTTTGTGAATGTAAAGTCACTCAAATAAAATGTTTACTTTATCAAATACTTGCTCTCAGTGTGAACTGAAACAACTGAATATATACACATAATCACACAAAACATAAACATACACATTACAAACCTGTTTGCCAACACAGAAATAATCCTTCATGGCTAATACTGAACGATGGAAATTATAACAGAACAAAATTATAAGCATTTGTTATATAGAGATTTTAAGTCATGGAATAAATTACCCAATTTCAAAATTTAAATAAACACACACATTTTAGTCAATATATTGTTTTTATTCAAGGTATTCTTAGAAGTTTTTTCCATTTTTTCATCATATGCTTTTTATTATTCATCATATTCATTCATATAATAAAAAATGAATTTTTATTTTTTATTATACTGAAAACTTCACAAGATTCATAAAATAATGATATTATTCCAATAAAACAAAAGCAATCAATGTGTAACTCAAGCATGAAATTACTCATTAAATTATTTCCACTAAATTTTTTTTTATTCTACTAAAAATCATGTCACTGGTCTTCTTCATTGCAATATTTTTGGCTAATTAGTGGACAGTTTTGCTCATGAAGACCCAGGAATTCTCATTGCCTAAGGCAAAAAGAAGTAAGACTAATGGTAATTGGGGTCTTGAAGATTTTATGTCAAGATTGCCATACATATGGAAATTCAACACCATTTGATATAGTAAAAGTGAGAACACTTCATTCTAGAGATATGATACCACTACAACTCTATTTTCTTTACTAAATCATCTTTAGGTTTGTAAAATAGCAAGGCTGAACAGTTGTTAAATTCCAAATTGTTCATGTTTCTAAATTGGTCATTTTGATTGAAATGATTAATTCTGAAGAATGGTTTTTTTTAATTGGACAAATTTCTAATAGTAAGAAAATGAACCTTTTGTTGTATTTTAAGAAAGAGTTGTCTGACAGGAATAATTCTCCATTTCTCCCCAAAGTATAAATTAACTATTTCTTACTACATGGTTGGAGTACTATGGATACCAAGTGAATTTAAACTGGATTTTTAATAACCGGGGAGAAACAATTTAATGCTATTGATGCAGATGATGTTGTGATCAGAAGGACTCTCTAATCATGTACTTTTTATGTAAACTTGCTCTTGGGACATCAAGAGAATACTGAGGCTATCTCAGCTTGCTGCATTATGGGTTGTGTGATGGGAAATAAAGGGTGCATGCCATCAAAATGAAGGGGGACAAGAGTGAGAAATGAGAAGACAAAAAAAGGAATAACTAGTGCTGTTATGTAGACTTTTAAGGTGGCTTTTGAAGAATGAGATAAAAAAGATGGATGTGCATAGGATTCTTATTATGAAGTTGATAGCACATGAAAAAATATGAGGGAAATGGAGGTGTTCCATCAGCACACTAACTATGAAAGTGTCATAGAAAATTTGTTCTATCTCATGTAGCACAATCCCCTCCAGTTCTATCCATGTCTATGCAAATGCTGGGTATTCATCCTTTCTGATGGCTGAGTAATATTCCATTGTATCTATGAAACACATCTTTATCCATTCATCTGTCTTGGCATGGAGAATATTAGGAGAAGGAAGGGAAAAATGAAGGGGGGGAATCAGAGGAAGAGAAAAACCATGAGAGACTATGGACTCCAGGAAACGAACTGAGGGTTTCAGAGGGGAGGGGGTTGGGGGATGGGTTGGCCCAGTGATAGGTATTAAGGAGGGCACATATTACATGGAGTACTGGGAGTTATACTTAAACAATAAATCATGGAACACTACATCAAAAACTGATGTACTGTATGATGAATAACATAATGTAATAAAAATAAAATAATATAAATTAAAAAAATAAAATTTGTTCTATGTATCCCAGTTTGGAGATTTTCAAATGAAATTATGAGGATGATGACTTATAATGAAAAATGCTTGAAAAATACTTTTTTAAAAAAATTATTTATTTATTTATTTGACAGAGAGAGAGAGATGACAAGTAGGCAGAGAGTCAGGCAGAGAGAGAGAAGGAAGCAGGCTCCCCGCTGAGCAGGGAGCCTGATGTGGGGCTCGATCCCAGGACCCTGAGATCATGACCCGAGCCGAAGGCAGAGGCTTTAACCCAATGAGCCACAAAGGCACCCCCCTGAAAAATACTTTTGATTTCAGCTCTGACATGCAAAGAACTTGGAAGTTGTCGTTCCTATCTTAACAATGAGATAAAGCTGAACAAGTTGAAAATCAATGTTTTTTCTTGGACTTTTTAGAGACCTGAAGTGATATCGCAAACCATCACCCATAAATCTGGAGACATAGGCAAATCAGTCATAATAGAGATCAGCTGGACCAATAAACATGTTCTCATACTTGAATGCTAATTTTTATGAAGTTCTGTATTGATTCTAAGTGTGGGCTATATTGAGATTAGGAACCTCCTGGGGGCCAAAATCTTAGGAAAGTCCCACACTTTCATAGATTTTACTTCCAGGAATCCCACCAGATTCTCATGGTGGTGAGCCAAGAAAGATCCTCTCATGTCTCTGTAAAAGCAAAGGGAGGAATAAGCATGGTGTAAAAGGTTTTATCAGAGCATTATTCTACCTAACGAAAAGACATTTCTCCAAATCCAGCCTACTGTAGGCTTCTTATTACATTGAGGAGAAAGAAGCAATGAAATACATGTGCAGTTCACAGCTCAGGGACACAGGTCAACTAAAATATTGAGAATTTATCATAATATTATAGGACATTTTCTCTCCCTTACACCTTACTACCATACCAACAGGGCTCCAGGGTAATAAGTGTGGTTAGTAGCTGAAAGATCGGCAAGCCACACTGTATCTGAGAAGGAGTTCCTAAAGAAACCCAAAGATAACAAGAACAAATGGGTAATGAAAACTGAGAGAAGGAAATTCAAAGGAAGAATAAAAATATGGGCAATGTACAGATACAGATTTAAAACCTCTACAGTGGGCACCTGGGTGGCTCAGTGGGTTAAAGCCTCTGCCTTTGGCTCAGATCATGATTTCAGGGTCTTGGGATCAAGGCCAGTGTCTGTCGGGCTCTCTGTTCAGCAGGGAGCCTGCTTCCTCCTCTCTCTCTGCCAGCCTCTCAGCCTGCTTGTAATCTCTCTCTCTCTGTCAAATAAATATATAAATAAAATCTTAAAAAAATAAAAAATAAAATAAAACCTCTACAGCACATTAAACAAAGCACAGCCGGATTAATATAAATTCACTACTTACCATAATTCCTATGACCCAGGATATCATATATGAATTTCAGCAAAAATTTACAAGCCTTTCTGAAAGGTAAAAAACAAAAAACAAAGCAGTCAGAAACATAAGTAATAATTTTAAGGGGAGAGATATGACACAGTTTTTTGGATTATCTAATAGGGAATTTAAAATAGTTATGATTAACATGTTATGGTTTATAATGGAAAAAGTGGATATTATTCAGAACAGAAGAAAACTGTGAAAAATAATTAATAGGAAATGCTAGAAATCAAAAACACTGTAAAAATGATGAAGGCTTTTATGGACTATTGTAATAGGAGTGATGAATACCTTTGATACGCTCATCAGTGAAGACTTGACATTGCTAAGGAAAGAAACTGAGCTTGAATTTATGTCAAAAGCAATTTTCTAAACTGAAAAGCAAATGAAACAATAATAATAATAATAATAATAATAATAATAATAATAATAAGGGCACCAGGGTGCCTCAGTCAGTTAAGCATCAGAGCCTTGATTTTAACTCAGGTCATGATCTCAGGGTCATGAGATGGAGCTCTGCATTGGGCTCTGTGCTCAGTGCAGAGTCTGCTTGAGATTCTCTCCCTCAGCCCCTCCCCATACTCACGTGCACATGTGTTCTCTCTCTCTCTCAAATAAATAAATAAAATCTTAAGAAATAATAATAATTATAATGGTAATAATAATAAATAAAACATAACATTCAAGAGCTATAAGGAAACTTCTAAAGGTATAACATACATGTAACTGGGATACCAGAAAGAGAAAAGAGAGAAAACGGAGCAGAAGAAATATTTTAAGTAATAGTGGCTAAATATTTTTCAAAATTAATTAGAGACACAAAGGCAAAAATCCAGGAATCTTAGAGGACACCAAGCAAGATAATACCAAAAATTCTACACTCAGGTATATATTATATTCAAATTGCAGAAAACCAAAGACAAAAATAAAGTCTTGAAAGAAGGTAGAGAGAGGGGCTGGGCCCCTGGGTGGCTCAGGTCATGATCCCAGGGTCTTGGGATCAAGCCCACATCGGGCTCCCAGCTCCTCAGGAAAGCCTGCTTCTCTATCTCCCACTACCCCTGCTGGTGTTCCCCTTCTCTTGCTGTCTCTCTCTCTGTCAAATAAATAAATAAAATCTTTTAAAAAATTAAAAAAAAAAAAGAAAGAGAGAGGGGGACATCTTACCTACAGAATCGGAATAAAAAAGTAGGAGACTGCTCAAAAACCACACAAGCAAGAAGAGAGTGAAGTGGGATATTTAAATTGTTGAAAAAATAAAAACAATAACCTAGTATTCTTCAAAAGTATGATCCTTCAAAAGTGAAGGAGGAAAAAAAAATAGTTTCTTAGACCAGTAAAAATGGAGGGAATTTTTACAGAATTATCCTGAAAAGAATGTTTAAAACAAAAACAAACAAACAAACAAACAAACAATAAACTCCTCATGAGAAGGTAAATAATATAGGTCAAAAATTCCAATCTACATAAAAAATGGAAGAGCATAGAGAAGGAAGAATTAAAGGTAAATAAAATCTTTTACTTTTACCTTTTAAAAATAAAGGAATGGCAAAAGATGTACCTTGATAACACTAATTAAAAGAAAGCTGGAATCCTTACATTAATTTCAGACAAAACAGTTTCGGTACAAGTGAAAATCTCAGGGAGAAAGAGAGACTTCACATAATGATAAAGGAGTCAATTTTCTAAGAATACATAGCTGTATGTATGTGTACTTGTATGTGTATATGCTTATAATTATACCTGTATACCATGTCTGCACCTAATAAGTGGGCATCATATACATGATACTGATATTGCTAGAAATTCTAGGAAAAATTCATAAATTCAACACCCTTCTTTCAGTAAATGATTGATCAAGTGGACACGAAATCACAAGGAATTTGTTGACCTAAACTGCCCTATAAATAATCTTGATGTAATTAAAATGCATAGAATATCCCATCTAGTAACAGCATAATACAGTCTTTTTTTTTTTGAGACTTTTTTTATTTTATTTTTTTCAGTGTTCCAAGATTCATTGTTTATGCACCAGACCCAGTGCTCTATGCAATACGTGCCCTCCTTAATACCCACCATCAGGCTCACCCATCCCCTCCGCCCCCCTCCCCTCCATAACCCTCAGTTTGTTTCTCTGAATCCACAGTCTCTCATCTTTTTTCTCCACCTCCAATTTACCCCAATTCACTTTTCATTTCCTCCTGCTAATGTCCTCCATTTTATTCCTTATGTTCCACAAGTAAGTGAAACCACATGATAATTGATTTCCTCTGCTTGACTTATTTCAGTCAGCATAATCTCTTACAGACCTGTCCATGTTGATACAAAAGTTGGGTATTCATCCTTTCTGATGACTGCCTACTATTCCATTGTATATATATGTAAAAAGCTTTTGCATAGCAAAGGAAACAGTCAACAAAACAAAGAGGCAACCCATGGAATGAGAGAAGATATTCACAAATGACACTACAAAGTCACTCAGGCAAGTGGAGCTAAGGATAAACATTAGTAAGGATACTGAAAGGCTGGCTCCATGGGTAAACTATTCCTCTGAAATAGAAAGCTGGATCACGAGGAAAAGTGGGGTGGGGGTGAAAAGGTGGTCCAAACAGGTAATATACAGAAATAATCAGAGATCATAACACGTAAGAATAATGCTTAAAAGTAAATCACACTCCCAGTAAGGATGCAATCACACTGTTTCCAGGAGAGAACCTCAGAGCTTTAGAATAATACCAGTAGCTCTCTCCTACCAGTGTGGTAGCAATACTGGGAGAAGCTTTCAGACCTGGTTCCTATAAAGAAGGGATATTAAACTATTGATTTACAAACTCTAAGATTCCACTTATGTAATTTGGAGTATAGAAGAGACAAAACGTATCCTGATGACTTGACTTATGGGCTTCAACTTCTGCTTTGTTCACTGTTAATATCCTATATTTACCATTCTATTTATCAGACATCCTGTGAAGTACTACCAATGAATCATATAGGATAGACAGTAATTAAAAGCAAAGCTTATGCATTATATAGAACAAAGATTAAAGTTAAATATTTTTAAGAATGCTGCCTAAATGTGATGAGAAGCAGATTGCAACTGCTGTCCTTATATTTCACCATTTAGTATGCTCATTTAAATACATCAGTTGTGAATTTGGGTGAAATTTACTTAAGGACGGTAAAAACAGAACATGAGCAACCTTTAAGTGGGTACATTTGGGCATGAATTGTGGCTTAATATTACCTACAACCAGAGGTATGCAAAAGACAATTTTAAAATTGTGGCGCACACAGGCAGTCTCGTTTAGCACAGAACATTTTGGAATCCACATCATGTTCTCTAACAGCATGACTCTCATTAATGTTCAAAGGCAACACTGTATGTAGAGGCTTAATCATCTGACAAAACACAGCATCCGTTCCTGATTAAAACTCTTCAAAATAAAGGGATAGAGGGACCATTCCTCAACCTCATAAAATCTATCTGTGAAAAACCCACAGCGAATATCATTCTCAACGGGTAAAAACTGACAGCCTTCCCATTGAGATCAGGAACACGAAAAGGACTAGCAACAGCAATCAGACAACAAAAAAGAAATAAAAGGTATTCATATTGGAAAAGAAGAAGTCAAACTCTCTCTTTTTGCAGATGACATGATACTTTATATGGAAAACCCAAAAGACTCCACACCTGAACTACTAGAACTCATACAATTCAGTAAGATGTCAGGATACAAAATCAATGCACAGAAATCAGTTGCTTTCTTATACATTAACAATGAAAATATAGAAAGGGAAATTAGAGAATCGATTCCATTTACTATAGCACCAGGAGCCATAAGACACCTTGGAATAAACCTAACCCAAGAGGTAAAGGATCTGTACTCGAGGAACTACAGAACACTTGTGAAAGAAATTGAAGAAGATATATAAAGATGGAAAAGCATTCCATGCTCATGGATCAGAAGAATAAACATTGTTAAAATGTCTATCCTGCCCAGAGCAATCTATACTTTTAATGCCATCCCGATCAAAATTCCACCGGCATTTTTCCAAGTGCTGGAACAAACAATCCTAAAATTTGTATGCAACCAGAAAAGACCCCGAATTGCCAAGGAAATGTTGAAAAAGAAAAACAAAGCGGGGGGTGTTACGTTGCCTGATTTCAAGCTATATTACAAAGCTGTGATCACTAAGACAGCATAGTACTGACCCAAAAACAGGCATATAGACCAATGGAACAGAGTGGAGAGTCCAGATATGGACCCTCAACTCTATGGTCAACTAATTTTCGACAAAGCAGGAAAAAAATATCCAGTGGAAAAAAGACAGTCTCTTTAATCAATAGTTCCATATATGTTGTGGGGACTTTAGGAACTGTTCATGGGGTATTGCATCAGGCTATAATATTGTTCCTGGAGGCAAGAAACCATGTTAAGGAAACTACCATTTTTCAGTATATAAGAGGGATCTGTACTCTAGAAAATAAGGAAGATGAGTTATAGCTGAAAATCAGCTTATTATCTGGATGGATAGTAAGGTTATAAGTGAAAGGATTAATAATAACTCTGAATAATGAATCTAATGTAGGATTTATCAGCCTTCATTTTGGATTAAATAATTATTTGTTGTGAGTGACTTTCCTATGCATTTTAAGATTTTTATTAATATTTCTAGCTTCAGTTCCCTAGACACCAATAGCAAGACTCCAGTTTTAACTACCAAAAATGTCTCCAGACATTGCCAAATGCTTCTAGAGGACAAAATTACCTCTGAGAACTTCTGCTCTAATGCATGGATAACCATATCCATCAAAAATGACGGAAAGACCTATATACTCACAGATGAAGGATTATTAGAAATTCTAATCATGAATATCATAATTTGAAGATCAGTGGCTAATGAATATTCAACAAGAAACCTAAAAAGTGCATTTGTGATAACACACTATGGTAAGGCTAAGTTTTAGTTTATTACGGTTTTTATTGCTGCTCTTTAACAGCCCAGATACATGTTAAAAAAAAAAAGCCTATTTTCCCTATTCTACAATTAGTTGATATTGGACAGATAAATATCAAAACCATATTGCCTTATGGGATATAAATAGGTAGAGCTATATGACAGCTGGAAGCCGTATCATTAAAAACCTATGCCATGATATCTGAGATATAGCTACCCTCACTAACCAAAAATAATTCAGACCTTATCGAACATTGACCTCTAGTCACAATCTGCCATCAGTAATATGTGACCTATTTAACTGATGTATGGTAAGTGAAACTTTAACTTCTCTGCCAGAGATATACATTGTTGAAATAAAATTTTCTGTTGTTCCCTGATAAAAATAAGTGAAAAGTAAAGTCATGTAGACATGATTTCCAAGATAAGAAAATATGAAGGTAAATGTATTTGAACCTCATGATTGTTGAAATATTTGTGGAAAACCAGTGTTTATAAAAGAGGTATGTACTGGGGCACCTGGATGGCTCAGTCAGTTAAGCATCTGCTTTTGGCTCATGTCATGATCTCAGGGTCCTGGGATCAAACCCTGGCTTTGGCTCCCTGCTCAGTGGGGAGTCTGCTTCTCCCTCTTCCTTTGCCCCTCCCCCTGCTCAAGTTCTCTCTGTTGCTCTTGCCCTCTCTCTCTCTCTCTCAAATAAATAAGATCTTAAAATATATAATTTTTTTCTTTGTGTCAAGTTTTTATTTAAATTTAAATTTTATTTAAATTAAATATAGTGTAATACTGGCTTTAACAGTAGAATTTAGTGATTCATCACTTACATATAATACACAATACACATCACAAGTGCCCTCCTTAATACCCATCACCATCTAGCCCATACTCACCTCCTCTCCATCAACCCTCAGTTTGTTCTCTACAGATAAGAGTCTTAATGGTTTGTTTCCCTCTCTCTTTCCCCCCTCCCATGTGTTCATCTTTTTTGTTTCTTAAGTTCCACATGTGAGTGAAATCACATAGTATTTTTCTTTCTCTGACTGACTTATTTTGCTTAGTCTAATACACTCTAGCTCCATCCATGTCATTGCAAATGGCAAGCTTCCATTCTTTTTGATTAGAATAATATTCCATTATATATATTCACATATACCACATTTTCCTTATCCATTCATCAGTCAATAAGCATTTGAGCTCTTTCCATAATTTAGCTATTGTTTCTAATGCTGCTATAGACATCTGTAATGAATATATTAAAATATTCAAATTATTGATGATTTTTATTTTTTTATTTTTTTAAAGATTTTATTTATTTGACAGAGAGAGAGATCACAAGCAGGCAGAGAGAGAGGCAGGCAGAGAGAGAGGAGGAAGCAGGCTCCCTGCTGAGCAGAGAGCCTGATGCAGGGCTCTATCCCAAGACTCTGAGATCATGACCTGAGCTGAAGACAGAAGCTTTAACCCACTGAGCCACCCAGGCGTCCCTTACTGATGATTTTTTAAAAAGAGTTAATGCCTAGCAAGTTAATAGCAAAAGACCAGCAAAGAGATACAACCATGATTATTTTGCAGAAAATGCTTTAAGAAAAATTATAGATACCTAAGAAATTTATGGGAAGTCCATATTGATAAGGACAAAGGGTATACTGGGAAGAAAAAGGTTAAGTAGCAGGTCTTTATTCCGTTCTCTCCTTTTGGAAGGATGCCCATAAAGAAGATGGGTGATGTGATCTATCAAATTACCTTATAAATATACTAATAAATATACAGACCTCCTAACAAGACGGTGATATTTGCTAATAGCAATGCCCTCACTTAAGTAATGCTTAGAGATTTCATACATTATTTTGGTCACAGAGCACATCTGATGTTACAAGAAAGAAAATGGGAAATCAGGCTGTGGTCATGAACTCTTTGTTTTCTTCCTTGTATCCTTGTTTGAGCACTGGGTATTATACATAAGTGATCAATCACTAAATTCTCCTGAAACCAATATTACACTATATATTGAATCACTAGTATTTAAATAAAAATTTTGGGGGAAAAAGAGAATAAAAAAAAAAGAAAAAATTTACTGAAAATGGTCCTTGGAGAAGAAAGTAAATTCTCTTGAGTTTGAAATATATGTGAAAGAGACACCATGCATTAAACTCTGATGAAGTTACTAAACTCTAGGAACAAAGAAGATACACTCTAAGCTTCCAGAGGGGAAAAACTGGACTTTATTTAAGGAAGAGATTCAGAACTAACACTGAATCTATCAACAGTACTGAAATGTAAAAAACTGTGAATTATCACCACAGCATTTTATAGTTATGAGAAGTATCTCACAAATGACACATTTGCCATACTTTATTTTAAAAGCAGATCACTAGGTCTGGCCCACACACAAGGAGAGGATTACACAAGGGCACAAATACTAGGAGTCATTAATCACCAGAAGTCACTTTGAACATGATTACCACAAGCATCTATGATAATTAGATTTAATACCTAGTTTCTGGATATTCTTGGAACATTGGATCCATAGGAAATAGGGAAAGAAGTCAGCTGTTAAGCAAACATCTATAGAAATGATATTGACTTACACATAAATCAAGAGAAGATTCTGGCACACTTCACAGAAGCCCATTTTCATATTGATTAGAATATCTAGTTTCATTATATGCATATATAGATACAGTTAATAGTTAAACTTTATCATTAATTGATTTTTTTGAGTTTATTTCAGATATATTTTCATCATGTCCTTTTCCAGATCATTTTATTCTGTATCTATTTAAGAGACTTGTACCATGGTTTCTTGAGATCTATAAATTTTTTCAATCCCCTAAAATAAATAGATAAATAAATAAAAATAAAATTTATATTTGAGTAATACCTTTGAGGTTTTAAAATTAGTTTTAACAGTATGATTTTTAAGAATACTGTAGGAAGTTTCCTCATGTGGACCTATCTATTGATTTTCATGTGAGATATCTCTTTATTGTGGATTTTGCAAAAGTTTACAGAGTTTGTTAGCTACATCAAGCTGGACTAGTCCACAGCGATTTTTTTTGATATTTTGAATTTTACTTCTTCTTTTGTTTCTTGAATCACTTCTTCACTCCTCTGCTCATGGTCTCTGGTTTCACTTCCCAAACAAACTCCTTGCACTCCTATGAATTGTGGGAACATAAACTATTATAATTATGATGTCCCAGACACTGGATATTTGGAAGAAAATTACAAAAACTATTATCATGACTCATAAGATCTCACCTTTTTGTAATGATGAGATGAGTTAAAAATTTTCATTAATGTGTGAGAAGACCTACAGTGGAAATAGGTATTAAGTACCATGGAAATAGTGAAGAATGGGCTATATTCTTTAACTAATAATCTACCTATGTTTACATCTGCTAAAATATTATACATTCTATTTACCTTAAAGTGTATATTTAAATATTCATCTCTTTAAAACAGTAATATTGTTAATAGATCCTCTCCTCAGGACTTTGAAACAACACAGCAAAGACAATGATTACAGAAATTTGGAAGTCCAAGGTTATTCTTCTTTGGACAAATTTAGAACCAATATACCAAAAAATTAACTCACAGAAATTAAAGGATATTAAATGACTATTTATAAAGCCACCATAGTTTTTGCTTTGTGTGCATATGTGCATGCACACACACAATAACACATATATGCACATACACAAACACACATTCATAGATGACATAAATCCTTAGTTTTAATATCTTGCCAAAAAATTTGTAGTAAAATGTGCTAATATCAACTATTTATTGACAGTAGAGCAAGATTAGCAAATATTTAAATTTCCAGAAAATATTTAAATATCTACTCTACATTTCTAAACATAGAATAGAGGAGAGAGGACATTTATAATAAGACTGACAAAACCGGGGGCACCTGGGTGGCTCAGTCGTTAAGCATCTGCCTTCAGCTCAGGTCACGATCCCAGGGTTCTGGGATGGAGCCCCGCATTGGGGTCCCGGCTTGGGGTCTCCCTCTCCCACTCCCTCTGCTTGTGTTCCCTCTCTTGCTGTGTCTCTCTGTGTCAAATAAATAAATAAAATATTTAAAAAAAAAGACTGACAAAACCTGAGTTTTTCTGAGATTAATTCCAAGTGTCTAGTCAAGGATTACTTTTGACACATGGCCACAATTTGATATGTTTTTTGTTTGTTTGTTTGTTTGTTTGTTTTAAGATTTTATTTATTTATTTGACACAGAGAGAGAGANTTTTTTTGTTTGTTTGTTTGTTTTTTTTAAGATTTTATTTATTTATTTGACACAGAGAGAGAGAGATTACAAGTAGGCAGAGAGGCAGAGGCAGGCAGAGAGACAAGGAGAGGAGGAAGCAGGCTCCCTGCCGAGCAGAGAGCCGGATGCGGGCCTCGATCCCAGGACCCTGAGATCATGACCTGAGCCGAAAGCAGAGGCTTTAACCCACTGAGCCACCCAGGCGCCCTTGATATGTTTTTCTTTTAATTTGACACATCAGGTTTCTGGAGGGGTTTGTTTTTAGTTTTCTGGGGGTATTTTGCTTTTGTTTTTTAGTTGCCCTATGATATTTCTTTTTTTAAGATTTTATTTATTTGCTTATTTACTTGTTTGTTTGTTTATTTATTTATTTAACAGAGAGAGAGGGAGAGAGCATGAGCAGGGGGAGGAGCAAGGGGAGAAGAAGAAGCAGATAACCCCTGAGCAGGGAGCCCAACATGGGGCTCAATCCCAGGACCCTGGGATCATGACCTGAGCTGAAGGCCACCCAAGTGCACTGCCCATGATATTTCTGATTTAACTCCACATAGACACTCTCAGTTTTTAAATTAGTGACTTACTTTTATTAGTTTAAACAAAGCAGTTACCTTAAGAAAAATCATATTTTATTATAAGCGTTTTTTTTTCCCTCATACTCATCATATTCCTCTCTTGGCTTCAAACAAGTAAATTTTTTCTAAATTTTTACTTTAATACAACTTGCTTTTATTTGCATTTTAACCACGTACAGATGAATCATTAAGATACACTTTATTTAATTTGCTTAATTCAGCATTTACATAAAAATCATGTAATTAAGTATGTATCTATAATTTTATTTTAAACTTAGTATTATGCTTGAACTTAGACTGAGGCATGTTGCCTTAGTTCATTCACTTTTATTGTTTTATGATATTTTAATACAAATTTATGATATAGATTATGGCCATTTAAAGGAATTTCAGTTAATAAACTGCTGTTAGAAATGTTACCTGAACATTCTGCTGGTACACACAGTATAAAAAGTGATATTTCTTGGTGTTAGGAGGTAAGCAATTTAACTTTACTAGATCATGTTTTGGGTTTTTAGCAGACACTTAAGAAAATATTAATGGTGCATAATATGAGTTAAAAAGTCTTTAGGCAATAAGGATAGTGTATACAAATCATGAGTAGAGGTGTGTCAGAAATGTTGAATGGTTTTCAGAAAGGCTGGGATATAAACATTGAGAACAAGTCATGCAGAAGATACAAAAGTGAGATCATACCAGTCATTAAAGACCTTACTAAAAATTTTAGAATTTTTACTTCAGTCAGGGAGAAACTAGTGTTTTTATTGACCTAAACTTTAAGCATGACATGACTGAATGTTAATTTTTTAATATCATTTAAAATCCTACATGGAGAAGTGAATGGGAGATACAGTGACTGTATAGAGACCAATTAAATGACTAAATGGAACATCAAACAAGGAATAGTTTTTTAAAACTACATTTTGGCAATAGAAGTGGAAAATGGACAGATAGATATTTTAATGGGGAAGCAATACAGTTGGGCATGAGGTGAGGAAGAGGTAAAGGAAGTTCTTAATGAAAATTTTCAGTTTTGTGGATCAAGCAAAAAGTGAATATGGACAGAATTTGTGAAATGGGAAAAGATTGAGAAGGGTAATTTGGGCAAGAGGCATTGTACAGAGATTTGACATCTGTTTTGAACATAGTATGTTGAGGTCCTCTGATTCATCCAAATGGAAATTTTGAGTGTGCACTGAGATATATAAATTTGAAATT
Organism: Ailurus styani; assembly: GCA_002007465.1. Classification (NCBI taxonomy): domain Eukaryota; kingdom Metazoa; phylum Chordata; class Mammalia; order Carnivora; family Ailuridae; genus Ailurus; species Ailurus styani. Next base: position 1,492,451 of record LNAC01000085.1, read on the forward strand.
CAGTAGAGTGTAGATTGGAAACATAGGATTGTGTATAAACACATGTGAATTCTAATAAATAACAAAAAGGAATCAACTCTGTGATGTAAGAAAAGGATACCAAAAAAAAAAAAATTGAGCTCTTCTATTACTTGAGGATTATCTTGAGGAAGAAGAGTTGACAATAGAGACATGAAAATATTATCAAGAGAAGTAAAAGGAAAACCAGGAGCCTATGTTGACCCTATAGACTAGAGAAAAGTGTGATTAAAGATGAGTAGTTTGCTGTGCTAAGTGCTGCTTTGGAGTAAGCAGGTTGGAGAATGAAGTTTACCCATTAGACTAGTGAGACAGACATGATTATCTTTTTTTGAGAGCATTACTTATAAGATAGAAATAACCCTAATAAGCAAACCCCTGGTCCCTCTGCATGAAGCTTTTGTTGTATCCAGATGGAAACAGTGCTCTTTGGACATGAAAATCAGATACAATTCAGAATATTATGTTTATTTCACTTACAAACAAGCTAATGTTCCCAGAACAGATGAACTACACAACCAAAACAATCACCTCTGGCCCTTCATTTGCTTCCTCTTTTTTTTTTTTCTAAGAAAAGTCCCCAAAAAGGGACTGTAACTTAAACAGAACTAGAAAGTCTTCCAGATTGAAATATTTGCTAGAAATTATCACACCAAACTCGCCTTACAGAATTATCTATTTTCACAAAGTCTTTTTCCAGTAGAATTCCCAAAGTACTGGTACAAGCTGATGATAAAGGTGTCTTTCAGAGGATTAGACTGTGTGTTGGATGATGCATAAAGGAAGCATCTCAATAAAATAAGTAAACAATTTGGAATATATTATTTTGTTTAGCTATCCCTGGGGCATCATTTTAGTGGATGATTACAGGCAAATGAACATTATCTTATAATTTTTACATGAGACCAGAAGCTTTCCTCCTAGCTCCAGATTGCTATTTATTTTTTAATGATATTTTACAAAATCCTATCAGTTTAGAGGGAAAGCTCAAAGGATCCTCAATGGTAGCTAGAGGTTCTTTTTGTTTTCTTACTTTGGAATATCTGAAATTAAATATTTAATAAAATATTGAAAATGAATTATTTAAAAAAATATTTAATTATTTGTTATATATTGGTAATAAGAGGAAAAAAGCAGGCTGAGGACCCTTTTGCTGTCTCTCTAGATTTTCAAGGGTTTATTTTAAATTATTTTTTGTCACCATCCCACCCAAAGAGAAGATCCCTTTTTTTTTTTTAAGATTTTATTTATTCGAGAGAGAGAGGGAGAGCATGGAGGAGATGGAGGAGGGAAAGAGATAGAGGGAGAGAGAATCCCAACTAGACTGTGCTAAGTTCATAGCCCAAAGCAGGGTTTGATCCCAAGACCCTGAAATCATGACCTGAGTGGAACAAGAGTCAGAGGCTCAACCACCCAGGTGCCTGAGAAGACTACTTTTTTTAAGCCCAGAATTAACATGTCATTCTTCCCTTTGAATATCTTTAGCTTAATTACTACAAATTCTTCTTCTTTGAAAGTATCCAAAGTTTCTACCAAAATTAATAATTTTTTCAAGGCTGAAGAAAGTCTTAAAAAAAAGATTTATTTACTTATTTTAGAGAGAGAGAGAGAGAGAGAGAGAGAGAGAGAGAGAGAGAGAGCACGCATGGTGGGGGGGATGGGCAGAGGAAGAGGGAGAGAGAGAGAATCTTAAGTAGACTCCCCACCGAGTGCAGATCCCTACTTGGGGCTATATGTCATGACCCTGAGATCATACCTGAGCCAAAATCAAGAGCTGGACTCCTAACTGAATGAGACTTCCACACACCCCAAGGCTTTGAAAGGCTTAATCTTTGCACGATATGCAGTACTTCTTCAACTCTGTACAGAAGCTGATTGTATAATTTCACTTACCATTCCTGTTCTTTCTCATGAAATCAAATTAAACTTTGTATTTTTTATTTGTGTTTTGTTTTTAATTTTTGGTAAATTCTCCCTTAATACCTGTTTCCATTTGGACCCCCTTGCCACAGAATTAAGATATGCAATTTGTAAGAAGATTTTATTATTTATTTATTTATTTACTTATTTAAGAAAGAGCACACTTTTGCAAGTGTGGGGAGAAGTAGAGGCAGAAGGAAAAAGGAGAAAGAATTTCAAGCATACTCCACACTAAGCGCAGATACCATGGGGGCTCAATCCCATGATTTGAGATTATAAATTGAGCCAAAACCAAGAGTTGGATGCCCAACCAACTGGGCTACCCAGGCACCCCATGAAATGCAATTCTTAATGCTTCCTTCTTCTTTATCCCATATTCCTTTGCTAAACTCATTCCTCAGCAAAAACTTATGTAAGGTAGCATTACATAATAATAATACAGTATTATCTCTGTTTCTATGAAAACTATTAGGAAATATAAATGAAAAATGTACTGCATAGTAATTTTATTTTGACCATTAAAAGACAGAAGCTAGTCTTTTTTAACACTACTAGGTTTTGCTCCACTTGTTTTGGTTTGTGCCATAGTGTATCTGACTATATCAGAAAGCACTTTTCACACTTGCTCTTATACATATAGTTGTATGTTGCCAGTTCCTGAATGCTTTGTCTCAAAGTTCTTTATCTTTTCCAGATATCTACTCCTACTGTACTATACTCCAATTTTCTTGTTCTCTTTAACAATTCCTTAATTCATTTTATTTCAAAGTTTCCAACAAATAGTTTGCTACTTTTATAATTTGCCAAGGGTTGTAATACTGTGGCAACCAGGTAGAGGGTGAATACAAGAGGAGTTGATTTCACAAACTTGTTCCAATACTAGGCACATTTGGACAAGTCTTTATTTGTGACCCTCTGATTTCCTCCATTAACAAAATTAGAAAATAGTGCCTCTATAGAGTATTGTTTAGAATAAACAATGAATAAATAAATAAATAAATAAATAAATAAATAAATAAATAAATAAAACTGACTCATAGTTGGTATCTGATAAAGTATTATGGGATTTAAACCTGCCAGACTTCACATTTCAGATTACTTCAGGGCCATCATTATAGATAAAGGGTAATATAATTCTAATTGAATTGGAGACCTGGAGATTTTGTACATAGATATTCAATTAGTCATATGCCATATAACCAAGTTCATTTATTTCTTTAAATTCATATTGAACATATGGATTTTATTCCCATAATCATGACTTAAATATACAAATGATTATATGAGCAAATTGCCAGTTACTTCCATATTGCTATCAATATTTTGTTAATACCACTCAGTCCTGTGAAATATTTAAAAGCATTCTGGGTGCTCATGTGGCTCAGTCAGTTAAATGTCTGCCTTTGACTCAGGTCATGATCCCAGGGTCCTGGGATGAGCCCTACATTGGGTTCCCTTCTTAGTGGAAAGCCGGCTTTTCCCTTTCCCTCTACCTACCACTTGCCTCACTTGTGCTCTCTCTATCAAATGAATAATAAATATTCATTTATTATATCAATATCATTTATTATATCATTTATTATATCATTTATTATATCAATCAAATATCAAATGAATAAATAAAATATTTTAAAAAGATAAATGCAGGGTACTTGCAGCTGTCATGAAGGGTATGAGGTGTGCAGCTTCTTCTGCTGGTTGCTATTCTTCATGCATATTAGTATATCACCTTAAACCCTCAGTGTGGACAGGACTGGATATGAACATTAACTTATGTAAACCTGTATAGTGGTATGTTTAGAAGTGGAGCCTGCCCCAGTACCTGGGTATTTATGCAAGATGTGAGAAACTTAGAATACTAATTCTATGGTATATAGAGTTCTGTATGCATCTTATCTGAACTAAATTTAAGATTACATACTTGCTAGTTTTTAATCCAAGTCATACATCTATTTTCATAATTATCATTTAATTTTAAAAATGAGCCCAATAACCACAGACTGTGCTTCCCCAAAATCCACTATATATTTTTTTCAAAATGAGGGATATCTCTCCTAAAAGAGCCAAGGGCCTATTATGGTTTTCTTCAAACAAATTTCCATCTTGACAATCTCATAACAGAGAAAACTTTGTTTTAAAAATGCACAAAATATGTTTTTAATAAATGTATCCCATAAATTTACCGTGCTTAACATAGTTATAGTAATCTCATTATTTGCACATAGTAATCAGGATTTAGTTGAATTGCAAGCCATTTTTACAGACTGCACACCAGTTCTTAGTGGCAACACAGCTGGATTCATTTTTCAGGATGAAAGATCACCCACTATAAACTTGCACTGCTGGTGAGATTGAAAAAATACTCAGATGTAAGCGTTAAATTGGCTACAAGGATAGACATTTCTTTGCAACCCCTGTGTAGTATATTAAGCAAAACTGAAACATTTAATTTTAATTAGAATATTGAATTAGATTCTAAGTCAAATCTAGGACAGAGTTACAAAGGAAGCTGTCTCATGGTTAAAAGTGTTAAAATGAATGTACTGCACCCCATATAGAACATTTATGGAATTTCAACTAGAAACCAATGATGGAAAGTGACTGATAAGAGACATTAGAAATTGCCCCGTAGGCAGAAAAATATGAAGAATTATAGTGCTTCAAGAAGAATGTAAATAGGCATTTAGATGATAATTTTCCATATGAATCCAGTTATAGAGAAGTTTTAACCTTCATATTAAAACAGTTTTCCTTAACTGGCCTAAATAATATAATCTGTATTATGGTTAATACCCTTGATTAGCATGAGAAACTAATGATTGTATTGGACAGCTTCTGTAATCCTTTTCAAATCCTTTTATACCCTCCTCCTATTCCTGCTAACCACTGCTGCACTTTCAGCCATTTTCAAAGCAACCCAACAGTTCTTTGCATTTGGACCAGAGCCATGTAACTCCTGCTTCTTGCCCTAGTGCTTCCTTGAGATAGAGAAGTAGGATACCTGGGTTAACCCACTCAGGACTAATATGTGAACAAGTTGGAAGTTCACAACCCTCTTTGAGGCCCCCTTGATCAACTGATGAATGGAGACTAGGGAGTATATCATCCTGAAATGTTCACTGGGTTATTCAGAAGATTTCATGAAGGGGAGCACTGGTCTTAGAGCAGTTGGCAATCATTGTAAAGCATTGTTGAACTTGTTTTCCATCCTTTCTTGCTTACCTCCTCTGTCACTACTGCTTCCTTGATTTTTCAAGTAAACTATTTCCATTCAAGCCTCTGTCTTAGAATCAACTTTCAGAGACCCCAGGCTGAAATATATTTCAGAGACTAAAGATTTAAAAGAACTTGTTAAAGTCATGATGACCACAACCATTAGTGATACTTAAAGTTTATGGTTAAAACCTTTAAAAGCCTACTCAATGAGTATATTCTCTTTTAATATTCCAACTTTAACACTTACAAAATTTATCTGTAAATAATTGAGAATTTTGGATATTGGAGATAGTTACAGTTTATTTTAGTTATCAAATTAAGGAAGTTATGTTCTTTAAAAAGTCACTGCAAAAATCAAAAGATACTTGTCAAAATTGAATTTCTCCAGAATCAGTATGGCAACATGGGTATGCTATAAAATGCTTCCTTTATTTGATAAAAATGAAAGTAGTGGGGATAGGTATGAGCTCTCCAAGTTGCATTGTGCTGTTTCTGGAATCATAGACTTCCCTTTCTGGTTGAATTAATTGTGGTTGCTGTGGCTATGATTGTGGTTGTGGTGGTGACTGCTGATCCTCCTGAAGAGGCATGTCAGATTTATAGGTATACAGTTTTAATGGGTGACATATTTTGTTTATAGTATTTCTTGAGAAATAATAATGCTCAAGGCACTGCAACATACACTATTTTCTATATAACTAAGGTGTACAGGGATTGCAATCTTATATTAAGAGAATACAAAGGTAGATGAAAGTTAAGTAATGTAACTGTTTTATATTGGTAAAAAACAGCTGATTGAGATGCAAACCTATGTTTACTAACTCAAAAGCAAGAGGTCATTCCTCTGCTCTTGTATAAGCTGAGTGTTGGTATATTAATAATCCATGATGTACATGACTTTCCTGAGGAACTTGTTCAATTGTAAACCAGAGTCCTAGTTCATAGTTATCTTTCACAATACTAGTGGAAAAATATCTTGGTTGTATCAGGAACTCCTGGATCAACTAAATGTGTAGAAATTGATGATTTGTTGTTCTATTTCACCCTGTGCTTCTTCTAATACTAGTCAAATTTAATATAAATATAAAAGCAGTAATTATACCCTATTTTCACCATAGACAATTAATTATGAGCTTTTGCTAGTAATTCCTATAAATCTTATAAATAATTGCAATTTCTGATGATGACAGTAATTTCATGAAATCTCCTTTTTTTTTTAGATTTTTTTTTTTTATTTGACACAGAGAGAGAGAGATTACAAGTAGGCAGAGAGGCAGGCAGAGAGACAGGGAGAGGAGGAAGCAGGCTCCCCGCTGAGCAGAGAGCCTGATGCGGGCCTGGATCCCAGGACGCTGAGATCATGACCTGAGCCGAAAGCAGAGGCTTTAACCCACTGAGCCACCCAGGCGCCCTGAAATCTCCTTTTTTTATGTGGAAACAGTTTGATCTCACATTCACGTCAATTTCATTAATTTTTTACTGGCATCAGATCTTTTCTTCCCAATCAACTGCCTTGGCATCTCTTCTAACTCCCTTTTCACGTGTACTAACTTTTCCAACCTGATTGGTGCTCCAGGGAACACTATCCACATCAACATAATGTGAATGATACCCCTATAATTGGGCAACATGACACCTCATAAGTTCGATGGGCTTTTGAAACTTTTTATGGAATAATCACGTATTAGTTGGTGATTCTGAACAAACCATATACTAGCTGATGCTACCAACTTTATAGGGAAGAAGTTACAATAAGACTTTAAAGTTTTATTCCAGTCCCATCCAATTCAAATTATATCTAACACCATATTTTTGAAGTTTCATACAATATGGGTAGTAAGTTCTTCCTATTTTGTATCATTTGTAGATTTTATTGAAGCTAGAAAAGAGCAGAATAGCTGTAGTACCAATGTGATTTACTCATTTTCTTTTTTCAGGCATAATTTTGTTAAAGATGTTTACAGTCACTATGCACTAGGCTCCCTTAGGTACCTCATGGGTTTTGTGATACTAGTATAGCATTCTGTTACTTTTTTTTCTCTTGAAAACAACTTGAATTAGACACAGACTTTAGATTCCAAGGCATTGCTTTTAATGCTGTGGAGAGTTGACATCCACAAATCAAACTGAGAAGGTAGTGGCATAAGAAAAGTTTAATAAATACATGTGTAGAAATTCTTATTGAGAAAAAAACAGGTAGAATCAAAGGTAGAGCTTTACCGAGGCACCTGGGTGGCTCATTTGGTTAAGCAACTGCCTTTGGCTCAGGTCAGGATCCCGGAGTCCCAGGATCAAGTCCTGCATCAGGCTCCCAGCTCTGTGGGGAGTCTGCTTCTCCTTCTGACCTTCTCTCCTCTCATGCTCTCGCTCTCTCTCAAATAAATAAATAAAATCTTAAAAAAAAAAATGTAGAGCTTTACCAAGACAAAAATTCAGGGACGTTGACAGTCATATAGGAAACTTAGGAGTATACTGTTAGATACAAATAAAACTTTTTTTTAGTTTTCTATTTTTCATTTTTCCCCCTTCCACTTGGAGAGAAACAATCCCTCTCCTGGTTGTGATATTGTGAGAAATGAATGTAGAGCACTCTTGACAACACTCAATAAAAATGAAAGAACATATTCTGGAGGGATGGATAGAGAGATTTTTGACATCTATCTGCTAGCATGTGACTTTATATGATAAAATAGCATACTGATGCATAGAGACAGAAGTAGAAAGAATAAAATACAGACACAATATGATTTTTGTTTGTTTCACAGCTAAAACTTTTCTAACAAGGTCAAAATGTATATGAGGTATGGAGAGGAGACCCATTTACTTGGAACTAACTTCATGCCAACAGACTTTTCTTGAACCCCAATTCTGTCCAATGCAGTCAGTTTGCCCCTAAACAAGAATGCAGTCTGGAACCAGAAGAGCATCTCTGCCAAATGGCAAAGGTCACTAGACCAACTCAGTGAGCAAAAACTACATTAATGTGAAAAAGTGTCGTAATGTCCACCAAGAATAGAGGCTGTTTTAAATAGAAAATTTGGTAGATGAAGTGGGAATTTGTGACAGACAAATATGAAAAAATAGAAAACTCTTTGAGGAGAAAGTACACATAGATGTATAAACAAGATACTAAACTTGGCCAACCCCCTGATGTTGATGGAAACTTTAACTAGTAATAATGTAGAACCAGTTATCAAATTTCCCCACTTGCAAAATTTATATCCCAATTAACTGAGTTATACCTTTACCTCTTTAAGACTCAATTTCCTTACCAAAGTCAGTAAATAATAATACTACTTATTTGACAGATTTGGTGAGAGGAATACATACGTTAACGCATGTAACATCCTCACTACAGGATAATCCTTCTGTGTGTGTGTGTGTGTGTGTGTGTGTGTGTGTGTGTGCACATGCATGTGTGCATGCACACTTGTGTTTATGTGTATATGTGTATTTATAATGAGTATGTGATATCCTTAAATTTACAAGATAGCTACTTGGGTTTATTAAATTTAAAAGAAAAAATATTAGCATTCTGTTTTAAGACTGGCACAATCATAAAGGCCAGAGTGATAAAAAGCAAGTAACTCTGTAAAATAGCATACAAATATTTAATTTGCATTATTGACTAAGATAAAGTCCTATGAAGACTTTTGCTTTGGACAAGAAAGCATTCTGGAAAATATGTGAATATAGAAAGAATATATATATGCATGGTCATAATGCTCAGTCAGAAGGCCATAATTGGCTGAGAAATCTAGTCAGAGAACCAGGCTAACAGCAGGCTTATTGCACAAGAGCAGATATTTTGATCCAAACTTCTACAGCTTTGGCATGTAAAACATTTTAGATGCTTAGATGACAGAACTGCTCATAAACCATCTGCTATTTACTGATCCATCTGTTGGTCAGCAGAGAGCCATCATAACCCAAGAAATTGTTTGGTCTGAGAAAGAGCACAGTTTCCAGTTTTTTAAACTGAGAAATAGTTTTAATGACTTGCAAAGCTTGTGTTTTATTATAAAAGACCACAAAATATCAGTCTGTACTCATTATTATCATGATTAAGAATTAAGAAAACTTAATATATTTATGACTTCATATAAAAATCTATATGCATAAAGATATTAAATGAAAAGCTTATACATGAATTCATTAGTTAAGCAGTCATGATATATAAGAAAATAATATTTTTGTTAAGTGCTTTGTAAACAATCATGTGCTGCCTAAATAGCAGATGTAGTTAATATAAAAGCATTCCAATCTAAAGTATGTGGTTGATATGATTCAATAAAATAATCACCTTCAGGTCTCCAATAGTTTTCACATATTTTAAAAAAACAAATAAAAGATCATAGCAACTTGTCATTTATAAAACTATAAGATACTCAGTTTTAAAATGAAGAGGTTCAATTTTAAGTGTAAATTGGGGTTCAAAGCCTACAGATCCTTATAATGTTTTAAAATATATTATTAGTTTATAGTAATACAAAGTTACATTATGCATATTACAAAACCAAACTTATGGTACAAAGCTCAAAAAATTATAAAAAAAAATGAACACAGGCCCAAACACAGGCACACATGTGACCAAATGTTTGTATACCTATCTTTTTCTTTTTCTGCAACTAACATTGTCTAGAAGTTTATTCCAAATAAAGACTTGTAGAGTTGCCTCATTCTTTGAAAGTTGTCTAGTATTCCACTATGTACAATAGTTACAGTTGTTAACTGTTAAACAGTTGTTTAAATGATTTAGATTGTTTTCAATTTTACTGTTGCAAAAGAAGCTTCAGTGAATATTCATGCACAAAGTTTACACATCTGCAAGAAAATTTGTAAGATAACCTTCTTGAGGTATAATTGCTGGCATAATTCTATTTTAATAAATATTACCAAACTGTCTTTCATAGAAGTTATACAAATTTACCCTCTTACTGCTAACATGTAAAATTACTCTACATCGACATCAACAAATTCAGTTGTCAATGTTTTTATTTTCATCAGTTGGATAGTTTGAAAATGGCATTTAATTGTAATTTTATATGCATTAATGAGTAACTTTATACGCATTTATACATTTATATGCATTGATTATTTGCTTTTATTCATGTCTTTCCTGATAGTTTAAATTTCATTTTCTTTTTAGCCTTTTACTCAATGATGTAAAAAAAATTATTTATATGTTAAATTGGTCCTTTGTATTATTACTTGTAAAGATTTTTTCTGAAGATTATTTTTTCATTTGAATTTTTGTTCTATTCAGTTTCATATAGACACAATATAAAAACTTGATGTAATAAAACTTAATTTTTAGGGCGCCTGGGTGGCTCAGTAGGTTAAGCCTCTGCCTTTGGCTCAGGTCATGATCTCAGGGTCCTGGGATCAAGGCCCACATCGGGCTCTCTGCTCAGCAGGGAGCCTGCTTCCTCCTCTCTCCTTGCCTGCCTCTCTGCCTACTTGTAATCTCTCTCTGTGTGTCATATAAATAAATAAAATCTTTAAAAAAAAAACAAAACTTAATTTTTATTGTTTCCAGGTGTTGTTTTTGGCCATACTTTCAAAGACATTGCACATGTAGATTTCTTTTTCTGTGTTCTCTTCTAGTATATTCCTAGATTCATTTTAAGAAATAAATCCATTTAAAATGGTTTTAGAATATGTTGACTTCACAAATTCATTTTTTTTCCCAATATGCTACCTAGTTGTCTCAAAAGGTTTTTGAAAAATCCATCTTTTCTCACTGTTCTGAGTTACACCATCTACGTATCTTGGCCTAATTCTAGATTTCTTTTATTTTCTTTTCTTTTTTTTTTTTTTTTTTTTTTTTTTTTTTGTGAATCAACATAGTTAGCTATTTATGCACTCTGATACATTCTAAAAAATATTTTAAAAATATAACAATTTTAAAATCTGGGAAAGTTATCCCTTACCCATTAGATCTTTTTAATGAATTTTTCTGGTTATACTTAATTTTTGTCTATGAACTTAATAATTTACTTTTAGAAAATCATGCTTTTATTATTGTTTGGAATGTAGATATTAAATTAGGGAAATATAACAATATTATTAATTAAAATATTTTTATCCAAAAACATGGAGGCCTTTCAACTTGTTTGATTCTTCCTTGGTGTTCTCCCCCCCTTGATTCTTCTTCAGCCACAAAAATGGACTATATAGAAACCTGATGAATTCTTAAGTCATTACAATTTTGCTTCCTTTCCTCATGGGTTATTTTTTAAAATGATTTATTTGAGAGAGAGAGTGTGTGGTGTGCACAGTGAGGAGGGGCAGAGGGAGAGGGAAAAATTTAAGCAGACTCCACTTTGAGAGGGGAAAGCTGAGGGATTACGGAGCCCAGTGTGGGACTGAATCTCACAACCCTGAGATCACAACCTGAGCTGAAACCAAGGGTCCCACTCTCAACCAACTGGACCACCCAGGCACCCCTTCTCATGGGTTATTTTTAAACCATGATTTTATATTTTCCTTTTTCCTTTGCAGATGCTTATTTTTTTATAGGTATTTTGTCATAAGTTTTAAACTTTTGAGTGTAGAAATGAAGACAATTGATTTATTTATACATATTTTGCATCCAGGATTCAAGAATTCTCTTGTTTCCATATGTCTATATAACTTCACTACGTTTTTTCTCATTGCCATTATTTTATTTTCTAATTTTTAAAATTAAACTCTGAAGTATATTTAAGAAGTAAACTCGCTGAAAAATATTTTTCCTTCTATTTATCTTTATTTTCATTTCTTCTAACTATGTACATCAGTCTTATATGAACTGTTGGTCATATATGAAATTTTTGCATGAACTATCCATCATTAGGTAACTATACTGGAATCAAAATTATAATTTATCATAGATTCTAAGATTATACATTTTATACAATACATTTTTCTTCTACTATAATTCCAGAGGTTTGTATAATTTATTCCATCAATGGAGATCATCTTCTAAATTAAACTTTTAATCAATGTCCTTAAAAAATAAGTACTATCTTCTTTCCTTCTGCCTTTAAATAACCTTTTTAAATAATAACCTTTAAATAATAAATTTAAAACAAAACTTTCATTGAATTTTGACATGATTTGAAAATATTTAACATAATAAACCTGTGTTTATTGCAAATTAATGTTAATTTTGCCCTTGAATCTATCAATCCCATTTTATTCTGTGAGGACTTAAAGTTTTTTCTCAACCATTTCTTCTGAGATTTCAATCAAGGTTTTTGAGATTTGTGTTTAGCTAAAGAATATTAAAACATTTTATTTTAGGGCGCCTGGGTGCCTCAGTGGGTTAAAGCCTCTGCTTTCGGCTCAGGTCATGATCTCAGGGTCCTGGAATCCAGGCCCGCATCAGGCTCCCTGCTTGGCGGGGAACCTGCTTCCCCCTCTCTCTCTCTGCCTGCCTCTCTGCCTCCTTGTGATCTCTCTCCCTCTGTGAAAGAAATAAATAAAATCTTTAAAAAAAAAAACATTTTATCTTAGAATACTGAAGACAGTATCACTTTTTAAAAGTCTTAGTTGTAATCCATTTTTGTTATTTTGCATCGGTTTTTACATTTGTAGAAATTTAGCTTCCTCATAAAGCCTGTTTCCTGTTTGTTTTAAACTGCAACATATACTGACATTATTGCCTCCTCTGTCCTTTTCTCACTACTCCCTCTCATTTTCCCTCTATCCCCCTTTCCTCCCTGTAGCTCGTCTTCTTAGTTTCCATTTGTATTGTAAGTGGTCTACAGGTATAGGACTGACTATGCAGTTAGATGATCTCAACAACCTGGTATATTGCCTTCTACCTCATGATCTTTTAGGTCCTTTTCTTTTCCTATATTTTTGCTCCTTGTTTGGCCTCAAATTTGAGACTACATCAATGTATCACTTCTTGAGCAACTTCAGAGCACATAAATAATGAACTTCATTATATTCAATTTTCTAGAATGTGAACCATCCCAGCAATGTACATATCTAAATAAAATACTTCAAAGTGTAATTTTTAGCAACACTTCTATTCCTGAAATGCCTTAGATAGCTAGCTAGCACTGATGCAATTTCAATGATAGCAGTGAAGTCCCTTTATATCTAATAACCTCTGTGGCTAGAGCCTCTTTTGTTGACTTTGTCCTTAGTCCATGCCTTTTTCAGGGAAGAAAAAAAAAGCCATTCTAGTTCCATGGTGAGATAAAGATGTTTTCATATATCAAAAATATCTGCTAATCACGATACCTCTTTGAACTTATAATAAGTAATAGGTATTTCTATCTCTGTCTATAATATAGCCAATCATGACAAGGCAATTCTTTTCTGGAAAAATTAAGAACAATTACACATATTACAAAAATAATATTTTAAATGTATCTCAGAGTTGTGAAGCAATAAGAACTAAAGTTTTTCAGGGGGGAACGCCCTCTGAGAGAACTGACCTGCCCCATTCTCTTCCTTGATTTCATTTGCCAATTATGGATTCCAGCTGAAGCTGGAGATGGCCTTAATGGAAGAAATATACTGACGGGAATAAAACCAACCAACTTCAGCAGTTACTTGAGCCTGGCAGGAAATAAATTTGGAAATGAGAAGCCCAAATCCATGGTTGTCTCATCTCAAAATATTTGCCAGATTTTAAAGCTACATGGAGCCCGAGAATTGATTGCTGGTCCAGGAACTTCTGAAAAGTCTGCAAACTTTCAGTCTTGTATTTAGTAGTCATCTCTGTTTTTTCTTACATTCATATCATTTTCCATACTTCCTATGTTATGCTATTTACATTTTTAAGATAAAAAAATTAAATAAAAAATGACCAAGTCATTTTGTCTACTAATTTGCATGCCTCTTTCATGGGGAATATTCTCTGTCAAAAGTTAACATGTACCAAGATTTTAATACTTTTTTTTAATATATGTGCATATAAATTAGGTATTCTGTTTGCAATTTTCTAATCTTCCTATCTTTCTCCCTATGGCCTCTGACTGTCCAGCCAAGACATTCACCAGTGATTTTGAATCCACGTATGTTCTAAATTCCAGTGACTTCTCTTTCCACATCAGCTAAATTGCCAGGTCTACCATTTTTCCTTGTCACTCTCTTTCAGGGATATTCCTAAGTAGAGTGATTGTACAGTTGTCTGTTTGGCCTGCACCACTATATCAAACTGGCTCATCTGTGAACCAAGCTTGAACTTTCCCTTCTCCATCAATAAGTTGGAAAATGCTTCCCATATAACTTTATTTGTAACAAAAGGACATTAACATATTAACGAATGACATGCAGATGGGCTCCATACTCCAGGAGCTCACTTGCACCTTCTGGTCCTATTTATCTTGAAATTCCATAATTGTCACTTTTAACTTACAGTAAACTGCCACCAGGGATGGCTGATTTTATGACTTGGTGAATCTGATAGAGCGGGGTCATGATAAGCAATTGTGTCCACATGGTCAGTCACCACATTTTCACTGAGACTCAGTAGCACATCTAGGGGTTGTTTTTCAAAAGATGTGTAATTCTCTTCCATAGATGCATAGTCTTTCCCTGGAAATCTAAATGTCTGCATTGTAATATTCCCCTAGAGGTTTGCTGTTCCTTTCACACGGAAATTTTTCACACTATTGGTACCTCTAATACCATAGGATTTTTCCTGCCTCATAGCTCAAGTCCAGGGATGTTTGCACTGGAGCCTAAATCTACGATAGAACTCTTTCCTATTCTTGTCCCCATACAATTCAGGCAGGCTTTTATGTCAGGCAGTACCTAAATCAAAATAACATTCCCAGGGTGCTATACTGCCTCCACAACCCGGAGATGCCTAGTAGGTACTATATTTCCACCATAATGGTGACACCTGCAACATGCACTAACATATTCTATTCTTTCATTAGTTTGTCTTGCCATGCCCATAACCATTCAAACACTAAACATTTTACAGAAATGTCAAGCTCCTGAATTTTATTGTTTTTTATCCCACCATCTGGAGTACATGTGCATACCAAGGCCTGAGATCCAATATCTTCTTCTTCCTCTTCTAGTCCAATTAACATGATACCATCAATGTAATGGATCAGGGTGATGTTCTTAGGAATATCCAGATGACCCATATCTCTTTAGGCTACTTATAAAAGAAAAAGAAAGAGTTAACAGAACACATGAACAAGACAATAAATAGGTATTGCCCCTTCCGTGTAATTTGTACTCGTTCTGAGCAGTAATAGAAAAAAGAATCCAAGTTGCCTGGGTGTCTCAGTCAGTTAAGCGTCTGCCTTTAGCCTAGGTTATGATCTCAGGGTCTTGGAATCGAGTTTCACATTGGGCTCCCTGCTCAGTGGGAAGTCTGCTTCTCCCTCTCTCTCTGCCCCTACCTCCTGTTTATTCTCTCTCTCTCTCTCTCTATTTCAGATGAATAAATAAAATCTTTAGTAAAAAAGAAAAAAAGGAAAAAGAATCCATTCATCCAATCAATGGCACAATAACATTTGTGTGAGGCTTTATTAATTTGTTTTAGTAAAGGTATCATGGTGGCTACTATCTGGGTTATTTTTGGTTGAGCTTGGGGTAACCTACTTTCATTCACCAGAATCTTTTTGATTTTTGCAGAGGTGAGGCTGGTGAATAAAATTGGTCTATGACAGTGGTTACCACCATATATCCTTTAGATCTGTAAAATTGGCCAAACCTTAGGGATGTTATATAGCTTTATTTACTCTTGGCTACTGGAGGTTTGAAAAGTGTCCCAAATTTTCACTTGGAAATACCAAATATGACTCTTTTTAAGAATTTGTATTTTGTTGTGGTAAGAACACAACATGAGATCTACCCTCTTAAATCTGTAAGTGTACAACTCATTTTTGACTATAGGTATAATGTATAACAGATTTCTAGAGCCTACTCTTCTTGCTAAAATGAAACTTTTGTCCTATTGATTAGTAACTCTTCATTTCCTCTTTCCCCCGCCTCTGGCAACCACCATTTCTATTCTCTACTTCTATGAGATCGACTTTTTTAGATACCTCATATAAATGACATCATGCAGTATTCCTCTTTTTATAATTTATTTATTTTATTTAGCATAATGTCTTTAAGGTTCACCATGTTGTCATGTATTACAGGATTTTCTTTTGTAATGCTGAACAGTATTTGTATGTATATACCACAATTCTTTTATGCATTTATTGTCAATGGACACTTAGAATGTTTCTATATCTTAGCTATTGCAGATATTGTTGCAATGAACATGAGAGTGCTACTACATCTTCTTGATATCCTCATTCAATTCTTTTGGATAAGTATTCAGAAGTAGGATGGTGGATCATATAATAATTCTGTTTTTAATTCTTTGAAGACTCCCCATACTATTTTGTGTAGCAGCTGCACCATTTTGCATTCTTGCTACTTATGTGGAAGGGTCCCTATGTCTTCACCTCCTGTTAACTTTTGTTGTCTTTTGTCTTTTTTAATAGTAGTAATCCTGATAGGTGTGTGGTGATAACTCACTGTGGTATTAAATTGCATTGCTCTGATTCTCAGTGATGTTGAACATCTTTCATATACCTGTTGGCCATCCATAAGTCTTTTTTTGAAAAGAAGAATAAAATTGGGTCTTTATCTTACACCATATACAAAATAACTCAAAATGGTTTAAAAATTTAAGTGTAAGACGTGAAACTGTAAAACTTTAGAAGACGACACAAGGTAAAAATTTCATAATGTTGGTTTTGACAATGGTTTAATGGATATAATGCCAAGATCATAAGCAACAGAAAATAAAAAGTGGGACTATATCAAACTAAAAAGAAAATAGTCGAGATAATAACAATCAAAGAGTGAAAAGACAACCTTTTCACAAGAAAAATTTGCAAAACATATATCTGATAGGAGGTTAATCTCCAAAACATATAAAGATCCACAATGCAATAGCAAATAAGGCTAATAACCTAATTTAAGGATGGGCTAATCATTCAAGTGAAATGACCAAGACCATTCTAAAGACCAAGGACTCAGTATGAGGTTTTTACCAGTTACCAAGTATATGTTTATTCTCATTTTACATTTCGGGGAATATCCAATAGAATTACTGTGATGCCAAATCCTGGCCAGAACATTTTTTTCCCTCCCACCCCCAAATTTATTCTGAGATGCTAACCATAATGACATTTTGAGTCTTTGGGCATCAATGCTAAAGTGGACTTTTTATCCAGAAGTCCTTAAAATAGTTGGATTACCCCCTTCCTGAGTGTTCTCTTACCTAAGTAAATGACTATAGATGCTTTTGGAGGACTAGGTAATCATTATCATCTAAGACTTGCAAAATTACAAACTTCTTCCTCTTGGAGATGAAGCTTTTTAATAAATCATTTTGTTTCAGGTTTTGAAACTGGTTCAGGTTTAACTGGACAAGGGATTATGCCTTTTTTTTATTGGAGCACTGCTCTCATTCTATTGAGCCCACATCATTGATTTGTTTTGATGATACAAACTGAATAATCTCCATGTGGGCCCATCATATTTACTTATAAGAATGCTAATTAAGACCCTCTATACATATGTAGCACCTCCCCACCCTTTGCCAACTGCTCATCTGATCTCACCATGATTATCATAATTATATTTCTCTATTTTCATTTACTCAGTCATTTAGGCGCTGCCATCTGACTTTCATAGTTTCAGTGTCCTTTTAGACCCATTGTTGTCTATGGGCCTAGTTTTGCAATGATGTCTCCTCCCTTTGGCCCTGATCTATACAGGTGAGACACCACTGAAATTCTTAGTAATGCTTGTGCCCTTCTCCTTAGTGTATTTCTTAAGGCCTTCATAATTCGTGTACTTGTGGGTCTCCCAATCTTACACGGACTATCACTCTATATTGACCAACCTAAGTCTTTAATCCCTTCTTCCACTGACTGTTACAGTAATTCACCACCAGAACGTGTGGCAATCACTATTTTATGCACCTCAGAGCTATCCTAGTAATGAGTTCGCATCACATTGAAAGGACCTTATTGTAATGTTAAATTCTGTGGCCCAGGAAATTACTCCAAAATCAATAAATTCTAATTCATCTAATCTTTTGTTTAAGACCTTCCTTCAACAGTCAACCCTAAAATCAAATTGCACATACACTGTTCTAGTTCTTTGATATATGCTTTTGGCTTTCAATTTTGTAACATCTTTGGAACAAATCCTCTTTCCTCCCTTACCAGATCTAACCACAACCCTCAGACTGTGTTGTGACAGATTCAGGGACAGAGGAAGGGCATGCAGATGTCTTGAGGGGGAAAACTTCAGTATTATTTCCAAGCAAGTGATGATACTGGCTCTTAATATGGAAGAGTGGGTCACTTATGTATATTCAGAGCATTCACAATAATCTGCAGAATGAATGTTTTCTGAGTCATTAACTAAATTGTGTCCATCCTACATTTTAACACCTCATACATTTCTAGGCAGAACTTGGCTAGGAACTTGGCATATCTGACCTTCCTTAATGGAATATTTAAACTTCTTTGAAACTTGGATTTCTGAAGATTATGAAGTGGACATGAATTATATTTCTTTCTCAGCTGCAGTAGGTGTAAGCTTATTTGCAAACTACTGAGAAGGCTCACCACTTCTTACATTTAACTTTTAATTAGCAATTAATTATACTCAGCTTTTCATTATCATTTTCCAAAGCATCAGTCAAGTTCTGTAATATCCAACTATTCCATTGCCCTCATAGATGCTATTTCTGTCATATATCTCAAAAGCCTAGACAATCACATCTGATAATCTATCCTTTTTACCAGTTTACCACTCCACTTCACCAACAGTGAAAGTTTTAGTTACCACCTGTACCAAGGAATATCTGTTTCACCCTTACCCAATGATGAAGTCCTCATTGTCAGCCAGGTGTCAGATAATCCAGAACAAATAACCCATTCTTGTCCCTTCCTTCTCTGATCATTCCTGACCCAATGTCACAGGTTTATGTACCTGAAGAATAAAATCTGGGAAGAGTTTAGTGTACAGGATACTCTCATAACAACTTTGGGACCAATACCTATGGAAAGGAAGGGAAGAAAGTGAAGTTGTAAAGAGAAAGAAGTTGAGCCAAAATTAAAATATAAGGCACACAAGAGTATGGGCTGACTCCATAGGAAGTTTTGGACTTTCCAGAGTGCCCCTATTTGTGTACTCTCACATTGATCAGTCTTTGAATGGAGCCTGTACCAAAACTGAACATGATCTTGAAATGGGTCTCTACAGCTGAAGCAATTCCTGCAGAAGTTGACAACAAAGGCAATGTGTTGATAGTAGCCCCAGAAATAATGTCAATAAGGCCTTAACAAAGAAAGATGAATTGATAACCAGTATTATTATCCAAACATACATCTAACAAAGGAATATACAAGTAATTTCTAAAATCAATAACAAAAATACAGACAACATAATCGAAACCAATTTTTAAAAATAAGTAGAGGCATGACCAATCATTTCACAAATGAAGATATACAGAGGACCAATAAACCCATGAAAGAATGGACATTTTTAATTATTAGGAAAGTCCAAATTAAACCCACATCAACATAGGTACCAACTGGAATGGCTAATATTGAAAGACACAAATACTAAGAATATCAAATGTTGTCAAGGATGTTGACCAAATGGAACTATCATACATTGTTCTTGGTTGTATAAAATGTTATAATAAATTATAGAAAACTTTTAAAAAGTTATTTTAATAAAGTTAAGCATTGAGTGCCTAGGTGGCTCAGTTGGTTAAACGACTGCCTTCTGCTCAGGTCATGATCCTGGAGTCCCGGTTATCAAGCCCTGCGTTGGGCCTCCTGCTCAGTGGGGAGCCTGCTTCTCTCTCTGACCTTTCCCCTCTCATGCTCTCTCTCTCTCTCTCTCTCTCTCTCTCATTCTCTATCTCTCAAATAAATAAATAAAAATAAAATATTTTTTAAAAATTAAAAAAAACAAAGTTAAGCATTCATCTACTGTGTTATCCAGCAATTTCATTCCTAAAAAAATGAAGTCCACACATAAACTTGTAATGAATATTTATAATTGTTTTATTCATAATATTTAGAAAGTGAGGAAGAAAGCTATACACAAAAAGAGATGTGTGGATTAACAAATTGCAGTGTATTCATACAGTAGATTACTATCCAGTAATAAAACAGTAGATTATACATACATACATACAAAAATGTGAAATCCAACAGTATTTTTTTGATTGAATTAAAGCAGATACAGAAACATGTGGATTGTAGTATTTCATTTACATGTAATTCAATGTACATTTCATTACATGTAATTCAAGAACAGTTAAAACTAATCTATGGTAGTAGAAATCAGAAGAGAGGTTGCCTATGGTGGTAGTGGAGATTGGTATTATAGGAATGAGAATTAATTGGGAGGAGGCATAAGATAATTTTCTCAGGTGATGGCAATGTTGTATATATTGATCAGGATGTGTGTAGGGGGGGTGGGTAGTGGCTACATGAGTATATATATTAATCAAAACTATTTATTTTATAATTAATAATTGTACATTTTGCTGTATGAAAATTTTAGCATAATTAAAAATATTACCATATAGATTATTCTAGATATGCAACCACCTAGAACAAAAAACTCATATATAAATCAAGGGAACTTTTGTATTGCCACAGAATGAAAAGCACACAAAGGAACGTGTATTAGGAGAAATAATGCTAGCTAATGTGACCAAAATCCATAAAATATCAGTGACATAACATAATAAAAGTTTATTTCTCATTCATATAACATCACAAAAAAACAAAACTTTGTGTCTCCTGTGAGGATTTTCATTCTAAGTTCTGCTTTAGGAATCCTGACTCCTTCCATCTTACAGTTCTGGCATGTAGGATTGTTTCTTTCCACTGCATGGATAGGAGCAGTAAAGAAAATCTAAAAGATGATATTAGAGGCTAGTCCTGAAATTTATGCAAATCATTTCTGTAAATGTATACTGACTGGAATTAATTATATAATATCTAGATGAGGTGGCTAGATATAGATACAGATATAGATGATTCAGCAAAGGAAGCTGGGATGTAACCTTTCTGCATATATAGGGAAGAGAAAAGGGAGAAGTTAGTATCTAGCTCTTCTTTCCTGAAGGACATATTATTGCTTTTTTATAATATACTAGAGAGTAATAAAGGACATATGTAGCCTCATGCAAACTGAGAGAGGTCTTTCTACAAATGTATAATTAGCAGCAAATATTTTGATTAATGTAATGGAAGAAAATAAACAAACTTAAAAACCCTGTTTATGAAAAATTGGCAGTAAAAATATTTAATGTGAAATTAGAGCAGTTAAAAGTAAAGAATGAATTTTAGAAAATAATGTAACTCAAATTTCTTCAGTCATTATGAATCTGTGGGTGGTAATTATTTCATATTAATATTTATATCCTAAATCAGAAACAGGTGGCCACTGCTGTTTTGCTGCCAATTTTCTGATGGGCATTTATTTTATATCCTGGACACCAAAGTTTCCACTGCTATTCTCTCATTACTTCCTCTAAAGCAGCTATGCTTTCCAGAGTGCCACCTCTCAGGACCAACCTGCAAAAGATTTAAAGAATCAAAAATAATGTTTCATTTCTTTCTGTATTTAGAACCCTGGGGCCACCTATGTTTAACACAAATATGTGTTTCTCTTCTGTCAAACTCAAAACTCATAGGTCCATGATGTCAGGATAATCTTTGCATATTTGTTTCTTTCTTGTCCCTCACTCTCAGCACATGTACAACATACTTTTTTTCCTGGAAGATTTCTTCACACTATGCAAATCAGCCATGCAAATAGATACTAGCAAGTTGATAACCAGTGTTAATTTAGGACCAGCCAGGGCCATCCTTCTAGACTAATAAAGTCTCTGTCACAGGATATGGAATAGGAACAAAACATATGAGGGAAATTTGTAAAGTAAAAACAGACTGTGTCAAAATAGAAAATATTATTTTAGTCATATGGCTTTAAGGTTTTCACCAGTTATAGAATGGAAAATAAATGAGATCTTATAGTATCTCTGTCATTCATTCATGATGTGTGTATACTTAGTAGTATTTATAATATTAGGTATGCATTCTAGTAATTATTACAACTACTAATAGAGATAACTACTTGGCCAGAAAGGACTCTGTATATAACTATTAAAATTAATATTCTGATTCCCAGAATTTGAAAGGTCCTTAATATTTTTCCCATAACGTACAAATAGATATATTCAGAACATTTCATCCTAAAGCAGCAGAATACATATTCTTTTCTGGTGCACATGTAACATTCTCTAAAATAGAGCACATATTAGGTTACAAATCAGACCTCAATAAGTACAAAAACATTGAGATCACGTCATGCAAATTTTCAGACCACAATGCTATGAAACAAAGTCAACAGCCAGAAAAAATTATGGAAAGATCACAAGTACACGATGTTAAAGAACATCCTACTAAAGAATGAATGGATTAACCAGGGAATCAGAGAAGAACTTAAAACACCCACACACACAGGGAGACAAATGAAATTGAAAACACAACAGTCCAAAGCCTTTGGGATGCAGCAAAGCCAGTTCTAAGAGGAAAGTATATTGCATTACAGTCTTACCTCAAGAAGGAAAAAAAAGTCTCCAATATACAACCTGACTTTACACCTAAAGGAGCTGGCAAAGGAAAAGCAAGTAAAACTGACAGCCAGGAAAAGAAGGGAAATAATAAAGATTAGAGCTGAAATAAATGATATAGAAGCAAAAAACCCAGTAGAATAGATCAACAAAACTCAGCTGGTCTTTGAAAAGTTAATAAAATTGATAAACCCCTATCCAGACTTACCAAAAAGAAAAGAGAAAGGACCCAAATAAATAAAATCATGAATGAAAGAGGAGAAGTCACAACCAACACTACAGAATTACAAACAACTATGAGAACATTATGAAAAATTATATGCCAAGGAATGGGACAATCTGCAAGAAATGAATAAATTCCTAAAAACTACCAAAACTGAAACAGGAAGAAATAGAAAATTTGAATAGACCTGTAACTCACAAAGTTGAACCAATAATAAAAAAATCGCCCAACAAACAAAAGTCCAGGGCCAGATGCCTTCCCAGGGGAATTCTACCAGACATTTAAAAAAGAATTAATACCTATTCTTCTCAAACTGTTAAAAAAAAATAGAAGTGGAAGAAAAACTTCTAAACTCATTCTACGCGGCTAGCAGGACCTTGATTCCAAAACCAGACAAAGATCCCACTAAAAAGGAGAATTATAGGGCAATATCCCTACATTATCTCACTTAAATCTGAGTAACACATTCACTGTCTTCTTGTTTAGAATTATACTAGCCTGCCTATTCCTCAAGGGAGTACTGATTCAACTACTAATATAGAATACACGATTTTCTTCTTCCAACATTTTATTGCTATCGCTTACGATAGGTCTAGTCACAGTTGAAATCCTATATTATAGATGGGACGATAATTTACTGGTGTCAACCTAACTGTTCACTTATTAATACAGATGTCCCCTGGCCATCCCAAACTAACATCACTTGTTTATACCATCTGGGAAATGATTTTAGCTTGGTTCTGTGCATGTGTTCTAAAATGAAAAGACTAGTAGCCCTACAATATAGTTTTTGTTTTATTTTTAATTTTAAACTATTAATGCTATTTTCACTCTTTCACTCATTCAATCATAAAATAATAATTCTATTTCCTAATTTAAAATTTCAATTTCATTATTCTTTAGAGTAAACTTCAAAATGAATAATTATAGTCATATATTTTGATCAAATCAAAACTTAATTCTTTTCAAAATTATCATTTTCTATGTATTTATAATTCAATTTAAAATTATGAAACAGTTTTCTTTTTTCTTTTTTTTAGTATGTTCAGTTAGCCACTGTATAGTATATCATTAGTTTTTGATGTAGTACTCGATAATTCATTAGTTACATATAATACCCAGTGATCATTATAGCACATGCTCTCCTTAATACCCATCACCCTATTACCCCCTTCCCTACATCCCTCCTCTCTGAAACCCTCAGTCTGTTTCCTGGGGTCCATTATCTTTCAAGGTTCGCCTCCCTCTCTGATTTTCAAACGAAAGGGACTTCATTTTACTCTATATGAAGAAAATTTAAAATTAATGCACAGGCTTTCAGATCAGAAATGATACCAGAAAGTAAAAATTCCAAACTTACATTCTTGGAAATAATCCTAAAGTTATAGGAAAATATAAGAATCACAACTCCATGTTCAGTGAATCAAGGAAAAAGTTAAAACAGAACACAGTGACATAGGTTGAAAGCTCAAAACAGCAGTGCAAATCACTGAGCAGTGTTCCTTTGGGAGGAAACAGAAGTATCAAGGCACAGAAGGCACAGTATTTCGATTCAGGTTCAGAAATAGCCAACAGAGCTATGAGCTATAAATTATACTTGCCAAAGTTAACAAACACAAACTGAGGTATTACACTTCCTTTTTTTTCTTTTTTGATTTGCAAAAGTGGGAATTATAAAGTTATTTATTCCTTATAGACTAGGGTAAGGGATGGAGCAAGTAGGAAATCGTCTATATGAAGTACGGTTCCCCAAAGTATAAAGTCTACATCAGATTCTACAAGAAAAAAAAAAGAAGAATCATCATGTAACCTGAATCCATATGGCAGAGGGAGAATATGTACCAGGAATTTATTGAGAAAGCAGATGAAAATTTTGACCACACACTTTAAGTACAAAAACAAGAAACAAAAGAGTCAACGAAGTAATCATCTGTATGAAGCAGGGATACAAAAATGCAGGGCCTCAGGGAATTGATAGGGCAGTAAGAAAAGATGAAACAAAAGTAGAAAAAGCTAAGGATAGACGTTTAAAAAAATTACCATCATAGCAGTGAAAGTAGGGTCACCTGAGTGGCTCAGCTGGCACCTGCCTTGGGGTTGGGTCACGGTCTCAGGGTCCTGGGATCCAGCCCCACATAAGGCTCCCTGCTCATCAGGAAGTATGCTTGTCCCTCTGCTCCTCCTTGTGCTCATGCTGTCTCTCTCAAATAAATAAATCGTAAAAAAAATTACAGTGAAGGTAAAACTGGAAGGAGAACAAAAGAAATCAGTCACTACTCATTAATAATAATAATGTTCATAGTAGTTAGAAAGGAGTCCAACAAGTGCAGTGATTAATTGAGGCCAAAAAGAACTACAAATGATCAGAGAAAAATGACAAATATGGAAGTTAAGTAAGATACAAAACATTTATTCTTGAAATCCTCAGAGGAAAATAAGATAAAACATTTAAAATAAAACTTGGTGCATATTGAAAACATGTCCAGAGTCCAAAGGGAAATTTGCCCAAAATTATTAACTTGGCTATAGCACAGGAAACTCACTGAATTCTAATGTAAATAAAAAATTATTTGGGGTGCCAAGACAAAAATCAAGTCATTTATGTGAAAATGTAGTGCGGGCCTTAAACTTTCCACAGCAATAGTTAGTACTAGATGACATTGAAGCAACACCTACAAATTTCTACAAATTTATAAATCTATAAATTGCTAGGACATGGAGCATGATCTAAGGATTTTATATGAAGTCAACAGAAAATTAATTTTCAGTATATTCGAACTAACAGAATTTATTGTTGTAATAAACCTTTCTCAATATACCAGGTAGCCACAACATAATATATGTTATATTCTCTGCATCTGTAGAAATAAAATAATTAAAGGAAATTGAGAGGTAGGTGGTAAATGAAGGTTATGGTTAAGGTAGATACGCTGAGTTCCTCTCTTCACTTATAGCTTAAATTCAAAGAATATCATTTAAGCCTAAAAATGTATGTTAACAGGATAAATAAGTCAGTAAAATTAAATGACTGCAGACAAAGTGGCATAGAAGAGATTTATTAATACCATAACTGATGATAGCAGAGAATTTTTAGATACGGTTTAAAATGACATAATTAAACTTTTTATGTAATTTGCTGTTAGAAAAATAATCACTGGAACTAAAATGCACACCTCTCTGAGTAACAAGACAAGCATGTACAAGAGAAGATTAAACAAACACATTATAGTGAAATATTTTAAAGCTATACAATTTGAAAGAATATAAAGTATTATTATAGAAATAGTACAAATGTAAAAGAATTCTTAATGTGCTAAATACATATATTATAAGATGAAAACATGTATTATTTTTTAACCTGACAGAGAGAGAGCACAGCAGGGGGAGCAGCAGACAGAGGGAGAGGGAGAAGCAGGCTCCCAGATGAACAGGGAGCCCAAAGCAAGGCTCGATCTCAGGCCCCTGGGATCATGACCTGAGCCAAAGGCAGCCACTCAACCAACTGAGCCACCCCTGTGCCCCAAAAACTTTTATTTGTTCCTAACAAAAGTCATTTATCTTTAAACCATATACAAAAATACATCTAAAGTGAAGTGATATAGAAGAATTGAAAGTGTAGTGTTTACCTTTCTATGACCTCAAATTTAAAAGCTTTACTTAAAGCTCTTTAAAAGCTTACTTAAAAGAAAGTAAGCGCCAAATTCTACTGTATTAAAAGAAAATCACATGGAAAAAAAATCAGCTATTTTCAGTGTCAGATTTAGAAAAATAATTGTGACCTGTAAAAAAAAGACCAATCCTAATAATGGGGGAAAATACACTGATAACGTTCATAAGACAATGCACATTTCATACAAACACACTCATATAAACACACACGCACAGACAAACTTGCAAGTGGCTTTATGGTAAACTGAAAAATGGGTTCTTCTTAATCCACAGAATCCATGGATGTAATTACCTTAAATGAAGAAGAGACTTTGTAACTGTGATTAAATTAGAATTTTTGATGGGGAGAGCATCCTGAATTATCAGGGTGGATCCGGTATAATTCACAAAGATTCTTGTAAAAAGAAGGCAGAAAGCTCAGGGAAGAGGTGAAATGTGACAAAGAAGTGGAGGTAACACACAGAGAGATTTGAAAATCTAAGCTTCTGGCTGTGAAGATGGAAGCAGGGACCAAAATCCAAGGGATGTAGGCTGCCTTTAGAATTTGGAAAGCAAGGAAACAGATACTTCTTCATATTTTCCAAGTAAGAACACAGAGCAGACAACACCTTGATTTTAGAACTTTGGCCCTTCAGAACAGTAAGGTAATAAATGTATGTTGTTTTAAGACACTAAGCTTATTGGGCGCCTGGGTGGCTCAGTGGGTTAAGGCCTCTGCTTTCGGCCCAGGTCATGATCTCAGGGTCCTGGGATCGAGGCCCGCGTCGGGCTCTCTGCTTGGCAGGGAGCCTGCTTCCCCCTCTCTCTCTCTCTCTGCCTGCCTCTCTGCCTCCTTGTGATCTCTCTCCCGCTGTGAAATAAATAAATAAAATCTTTAAAAAAAAAAAAAAAGACTAAGCTTATTGTATTTGTTATAGTAGCCATTGAAACCAAATGTAATCAATATATTTTAAAAATTTTAGTCTTCAAAAAATGATTATTTAAAAAATGAAACAAGCTTGGGTGCCTGGGTGGCTCAGTGGGTTAAAGCCTCTGCCTTCAGTTCAGGTCATGATCTCAGGGTCCTGGGATCGAGGCCCGTATCGGGCTCTCTGCTCAGCAGGGAGCCTGCTTCCTCCTCTCTCTCTGCCTGCCTCTCTGGTTACTTGTGATCTCTCTCTCTCTCTCTGTCAAATAAATAAAATCTTAAAAAAAAAAATGAAACAAGCTATAGAATAGGATAGTAAAATGTATAGTTTCTAACCAGTCATTATTAGGAAAATAAGCCAACAAGATAACAAGGAGGGGCGCCTGGGTGGCTCAGTGGGTTAAAGCCTCTGCCTTCAGCTCAGGTCATGATCTCAGGGTCCTGGGATCGAGCCCTGCATCGGGCTCCCTGCTCAGTGGGGGGCCTGCTTCCCCCTCTCTCTCTCTGCCTGCCTCTCTGCCTGCTTGTGATTTCTGTCTGTCTGTGTCAAATAAATAAACAAAAAATCTTTAAAAAAAAAAAGATAACAAGGAGATGCCATTGCCTACTCAAAAGAACTTCTATAACTCAAAAGCTTAAAAGATCAAGCATTGGCAAAAATGTGGAGAAACTGAATTTTTATGTATTACCGGTGGGACAGTAAAAACTATTTGACATTTTAAAAATAAATTTAGGGGTGCCTGAGTGGTTCAGTGGGTTAAGCCTCTGCCTTGGGCTCAGGTCATGATCCCAGAGTCCTGGGATTGAGCCCCCATCAGGCTCTCCACACAGCAGATGGCCTGCTTCCCCCCCCCTGCCTATCTGCCTACTTGTGATCTCTCTCTCTGTCAAATAAATAAATAAAAATCTTTTAAAAAATAATTAAAAAATAAATAAATTCAAAAATATGCTTGCCATATAGCCAACCACGTCCAAGAGAAATAAAAACATATGTCCACACAAAATTTGTATTTAAATATTCATAGGATACTTATTGCAATAACCGACAAATAGAAAATAAATTTACCATTAATTAATGACTGGATAAACAAAATGCTATATATCCACTCAGAATCAAAAAGTAGCAAAATATTCATATATGTAAAATTGTACAATTCCCAATGAAGGGGAATTTAGCATGGTAACAAAATTATCCATGTATTTGCACTTTACCTCTGAAGTCATAAATGGAGAAATGTATCCTAGAGAAGAACACATTTACACTAGTAAAAAAAGGAGAAAAACATGACATGTACAAATTTGTTTGATGTGACATTATTTATAATAACCAAAGACTGAAGTAATCCAAATATCCACCTAAAGAGGAAATGCTGAATAAAATATGGTGTACACCCAACAGAGTACTATACTGACATTAAGAGATGAGCTGGGTTGTTTTGCACTGCTAAAGAATTCCAACACATATAATATATATGTGTGTGTGTTATATGTCTACATAGGTGTGTATACATATACATGTGTATTACATACATAATAAAAATGCAGACTTTAAAAAATGTTATTTATAAACAAAAAGGAAAAACACATGTAAATGTATTTGTATCTATTATTGTGAAACCAGAAAAAAATGAATTTCATAGAAATCTATGAAAGCAAAATGATGCAAAGTCAGTGATAGTGTCTACCACACATAAAGTGAAAGGTGTAGCCTCAAAAATGATAAAAGATATCCAAAGTAAATCGACAATTACACATGGGTACATACACAAAGATAGCTAAAATTAAAAGTGTTGGTGAAAGGTGCCTGGATGGCTCAGTGGAAAGAGCATGCAACTCTTGATCTCATGGTCATGAGTTTGAGTTCCACATTTAGTGTAGAGATTACTTATATAAATAAATACATTTGAAAAGAAGTGCTGGTGAAGATGTAGAGAAACAGAACCTTTAACATTTCTAGTTGGGGTACATAGTTGTAAGAATCTTTTGGAAAACAGTCTGACTTTATCAAATAATACACACATACATACACCGTGTATGTTAATTATCTATTACTGGATAGTAAGTCTCCCAGACTCTGTGGCCTAAAACAACAATACCCATTTATTTTCTTTTGTGTTTTTTGGGGGGCAAGGGATTCAAGTTTAATTTCGCAAGATTTTGCAGACATACAGTGTCTGGATCATCTCAAGGTTTTCTTCACTCAAATGTTTTGTGCCTGGACTGCAAGTGCGAAGAACTAGAAAATGAAGCATTTCTCTATATGTTAACATAGGTTTTCTCTATAATCTCTTTAGCATGGTGACTGTAGACTAAGCAGACCTCTTACACATCGGTTCAGAGTCTTCACACACATGGCCCAAGAGAAGGAACTAGGTGGTTATCATATTGCCTATTATGATCTAACCTCAGGAGTAACACAGAATAATTTCTAACACATTCTACTGGTTGAGAAAATTTCAAAGGTCTCATACTCAAGGGAAGAGAATATAGCCTCTGCTTCTGAAGGGGGATTGTCAATGTCATGTTTTGAAAATAAAGTCTACCACAACTTATAATCAAGTAATTCACTCCTAAGTATGTAATCATCAAAAATCCATGCCCATCATACCAAAAAAAATGACAGTATATTTATTGTCACATTTAAGTAGGAGAGCCCTCTTGAAATAATATAAAAAGTACAAAATATAAGTAATAATTCTAGCACACTTAGCTACATTAAAACTACAACCTATGCCACTAAGGCAAACAATATTAGCTAAATAAGTCAGGTTAGAAAAGATATCTGGAAAATATTTAAGACCCTCTTAATCAGAGTTGCAAAAATTATAATATAATTTATTCTTCCACACCCAATAGTACTGTTAATTACAAAACAATATTATGTATTAAAATTATTAATTCCATTTTGAAACTTTTTCCCCAGTTTCATTGATAAATAATTGACATATATCACTGTATAAGTTTAAGGTGTACAGCATGATGGTTCATATACTGTGAAATTATTGCCACAATACACTTAGTTAACATCCATCATTTCATATAGATACAATAAAAAGAAAAGGAAATAAATTCTCCTTGTGATGAGAAAATTTTAAAACCTAAATATATCACCTTCCTCTAATATCTACTCATCAAATAATGTACATTTTTCTCATGAAATCGTGATTACATTTTTGTTTACAATTTTCTTCTTTTTAATAAAATTATAGCTCTTCAGTGGGGGATACTCAAGGACTATACCCTCATGGACATTTAATTGGTGAATCTAATCAAATCAAAATTGAATTTTTAAAAATTAAAATATCTGCTGTAGTTACCTAACATTTTTTACACTGAAATGCCAAATATATTTAGTATTATTATTAATCTACTACCAGAAGCTAACATGTACACATGGCTTACTCTATTATTTACACACCAATTTTTTTTTATTTGAACTGAGTATTAAATAGAGCATCTGTGAAAATGGAAGAGGTATAACAGATTCCATGTGTGGTGAGAGCCAGGGACTCTCCTGGTTCAGAGGCGGCCATCTTCTCAAAGTGTGCTCACATATGGTAGAAGGGGAGAGGGCTCCACTCTCATGACCAAAGTACTATCCAAAGGCCTTGCTTCCTTATGCTATCACATTAATAGGATTTCAACATATGAATTTTGGGGAAACACAAATATTTAATCAATAACACAAGCACTTAAAAAATGAAATATGAAGCATTAAGAAACAGCCATTTCAACGTGATTGCAAAATTATCTGAATAAGTGAACATAGTAATTTTTAAGTTTTTAATCTCTCCTATATTTCTAGCTCTATTACTCTGTAATTGTATTTGTTCTGTGCTTTTTTTTTTCCACAGGGCATCTTTTTTTGTGTGGTTTCTATTACATCTGCTGGAATTTATAGATATCACTGTTTCGTTAAATGAATTGAATTCTATTCCAAAAGTTTATTACAACTTAAAGGATTAATTTTTGCTAAATTCTTCCCTATACTTTCGAGTCCCTGAAGTCAGTAACTCAATGATGAACATTTTGGACATATTCAATCTCTAGAACCCATACTCAATGCTATGGCCTATGAATACAAGCCACTATTCATTGTTCATTATGCATTCTCTCTCTGTGTCTATGAGGTGGAGTGGTACTCATTCTACTGTTACTATAAAATACACATTTTTTTCCCCAAGAGAGTACATCCACTTTTTATTTTTTAATTCTTGAGTTGATTTTGAGTTTATCACTGGTCTTGTCTACCTCCAGTCCCATAATAGTGTTCTGTAATGATGTTCTGTTTGCATATTGTTGTGTGGTTTCTTTCAGCTCTTTATTCATGGTTCTTCTCTTATCCGTTTTTTTGTTTTGTTTTGTTTTGCTTTGCTTTGTTTTTTCTGTTCGTTTGTTTGTTTTTTATCTTTCAAGGGCGTTCCCAATTCTCTGGACAATTAGTGTACATTATGCTGTTCTCCAAACCTGTTATTGACTTACATTTATAAAAAATATGCTTTCTCATTTTATGATGTTTGAGCTGGCAGACCTGTATTTAGTTGACTATGTTTTCTCAGTCTCTGATTTAGAATTTATATGCTATAAAAATAATATTGCATTGAATAGATTTTAAATGAATGTACAATAATTAACCAGGCAAAATGAAAGGATAAAGATATTTCAACAAAAGAAACAATTTTGTCCAAGAGGAAAGAACTGTGATTTAGACCTGTGGTGTGGTTATTATAAATGTATATTTTGACAGAAGACAATGTAATGAATTTGAACAGGTAAGTGATAACTAATCTTTGCAAGGTCTTCTGCATTATATCAAAAAGTTTGGGCTTTGCTCTAGAGGCAGTTGGAAATGAGAAGACCCTAAAATAGAAAAGAAACATACTACATTTGTTTTAGAAATATGTTGTTGAGCATATAGGCAGGAAGAATGAATGAAGCAAATATGATGCAACAATTGGGACCACTTAACAAATCTGAGTGTAATAGTCAAAGGAAAAAAGATGATAATGGCTTGAACCAAGAGAAGAGTAGGGAGTAAAGAGGAAATTGTATTTTCTATTTTTTTAACTTTTTCATCTTAAATAACATTGTTGATTCATTAAGGTAATGAGATAATCATTAGAGGTGAGGACAGATATTTTACTGCTGTGGGTCTAGTGAGATCTTTCCAATCCCATGAATGGATAGTTGCTGACCATGCCTAAGAGAACATTTTGAGGAGACTGTCACTTGAGTACCACACCTTCAAAGAAGAAAGGAAATAAAACAACAGAAAGTTTATGAACATTATGCATTCATATGTGAAATAAGAAGGAATAGGAGGAGACATCCATTTGCACGGCTTCTTGATGATTCCCTCTTCTCTATTTTATCCAATATTTTGCATAACAGGATAGAAGGAAACAAAGAGAATGCACAAGAAAGTTAAGAAAACTCTGCTTTCTTCAACAGACACATCAAATTCTTGATATTTTCAGTGAATGTTTTTGTCAAATTCTTATGCAACTAGCCAAGAACTAATCCCTTCAGATTATGAGATTTGTTTTTCATTTATATTAACATACAAATTTTTCAACTGACCCTAAAAGCTTTTAACTTGGCTGGTGGTCAACAAGTGCATCACCATGTATATTTAGATGGATTTTCTTCTTGTGTCAATTAAAAAAAAAAAAAACATGAACTCACCTGGAACAAACTGATTACTGTCTGTATGTATGCATGAATATATTGGAATTCTTATTTTGATAAGTCTTTCTAAAGTAACAATTCAAATGATTTGTCTCCAAACCGGGACTAAGTGTTAAGGAAAGCTGTTAAGTTTTTAAGAGGGATTTTCTGTTTTGCAATTTGATAATTACAGATTTTTTTAATTCCAAATAATTCCACAATGGTTTTTCTTGGCAGTGGAGGAAGTTAGCTATTTCTCAGTGGTAATGCTGTGATCTTTACCTGGAGCACTTTAAATGATAAAGACACAATGACAGGTTAAAGCTAGGGCTAGCCTCACTAATTCTCTAACATATAATGTAAAGACCCAGATGTGGGAATGAACTTCTCAAGTGTCAGCTCCTCAAGTTAACTGATCTTTAGGATCCTGGCCTTAAGAAATCAGCTGATATTCTCTAACAACCTCTGGAATATTATCTAAACAATAGCTCATATAAGTTAGAAGAGATTGGATACCTGTTCCATTTACAATCTATTCACCATAATGTGATGGTTTTGTTATAGTCCCCTGACTGTACCCTGGTGTAATGTGAACTGCCAAAGGATGGGATACCCCCCCCACCCCAGGTAGAAGCTAGGAACAAGTTCAAAACTAGGTGTTGTTTTAGTACACCTAATCAAAGCACATAGTGTTTAGGCTGGCTTTAGAGAGAGAAGGAATATATGTTATAAATTCAACCATTATTGGTTTTCCAATTTTAATTGTATCAGAAAAATACAGAAGATAGAGAATATATGATTAAAGAGGAGATACTAGCAATTTGGGTTAGAATCATTCAGAAAACAAAAATAAAACTGTTAAGGACTTTAAATTATTTGTGGTATTAATATAATAAATGTATTATAAAGGCATTATGCAAATTCATGGAAAAATGAGAAAATTAACTATCAGCTTTCATTAACATAGGAAAGATATATTGTAATTTAGAGGAAAATGTCTATCAAGTTGAAAAAATTCTAGAGAATACCACTGAGGATTTAAAAATATTATGCCCAAATTTCTCCAGAAGAAATTAATCGCACATTTTTGATAGTTTATCTCATGATTTAAATGAAAATAAAGCCAGTTAACAGATGATTAATGAAGGTTTCTATCATTTCTCTGATTTAATCTATTACCAGTGGCATAATGAAAAATTTTCTAGAAATTTCACATAACATTGCTTGATTAAAGTCTTCTATTGAGACACTACTAAACCATTTGTTTTTTTATAGCAAATAATAGCCAACCAAATGTTGAGTGTTTACTGACC
Source organism: Ailurus styani (assembly GCA_002007465.1). Lineage (NCBI taxonomy): Eukaryota > Metazoa > Chordata > Mammalia > Carnivora > Ailuridae > Ailurus > Ailurus styani. The sequence continues at coordinate 1,527,031 of LNAC01000085.1, forward strand.
AAATTGCTACTGGAATTAGCAAGTGGGCTCTACCTGACTTCATCTAAGACTCACTCACAGAAGGGTTGAACAGAAAGAAGATCCACCAGATGTATTTTCATATTGAAGAGATTGCAACTATTTTATTTAGCTCTAAATCTAAAAAACAGAAAAAGGAAATCCAGAAATATCCCTGCAATATTTATTTTGTTCCTTCCTCAATAGTTATAATAAATTCTATAAAATAAATAAAATTTGAAGATGTGTAAAAAAAATTTACCTTTGCATATAGTAACATGATTGACTTACTACATTTCTAGTCACTTAGTAATTCAACAAACACTTGTTGAAAGCTATTGAGTAAGACATTATGCTCTCCATGTTGGGGCAATAGTCAAGATTATTTCCATTTCAAAGAAATCTGTAAGTTATGTATTCAGTTGCAGACAAATCAATTTGAGCAATACTTTGAATAAACTGTGAATTCATAGAATTATGTTTACAATAGAAATCCACATCTAAGAAGTTTTTCATGACTATATGATTAACCCATATATCTCTTTAAAAATGATGGATGTTGCTGAAGTCTTCTTGGGGTACTTTCCAGTAGTTTTTTAGCTTATCTCTACCCAAAAGAAAATAGTTCTAACCATCTTTAATTATCAATACAATGTATATATGTTTTAAAGAATAGGTATTATGCAAAGACTAATACAAATAAGCATAAACTTCTCTCTCATCACTAAATCTAAGTTTAGCTCAACAATTTCTTCAATGAATTGATGTGAGATCTCTAAAAATTATACTTATTCTGAAAATATTGTATACACTCAAATTTATGCATTTGTTCAGTTTTTATTAGTGTAAAGCATATACACAATCAAAAAGAATCAAAGATTGGGGTGCCTGGGTGGCCGACTCAGTTAGGTGTCTGCCTTCGGCTCAGGTCATGATCCCAGGATTCTGGGATAGAGCCTACATTGAGCTCCCTGCTCAATAGGGAGTCTGCTTCTCCCTCTGCCTCTGCCCCCATGCTGGCTCTCTCTCTCTGTGTCTCTCAAATAAATAAATCAATTTAAATAAATTTAATCCATTTACTTTCAATGTCATTAACAATATGTTTGATTTTAAGACTAATATTGTATTATTTATTTTAGCTTTATGTTCTTTTTTCCCTATTTCTTGCCTTTTTAATTAATTGCTTATTTTTCACTATGTAGTTCTCCTATATTGAGTTAGTCAATATAACACTTTAAATTTTTGTGGTTCTAAGATTTTACTATATGCATCTTTAATTAACATGATCTACCCTAAAATAATTATCTGATATTTCCTTGTTTTTTTTTGTCCTAGTCATTGTTTTAGTTTTCCTATGTAATCATCTTTCCTGTTTTCGTTTTTTGACCTTTCTCTTTCACATTGTGAGGTCTCCTCAAGCATCTGTGACTCTCAATTACCTAAATGTATTTAATGATGAGGAAATAGAAATTCTGCTGTAAACATTAGGTAAAAGAGATTGGCCTTCTTGACTAGAAGGTTCTGCTTTTGAGTGTGGCTAAGTTCATTTAGTAAGGATTAAAAAGTATTTGGGTTCATTTGGTTGCTACAATTATTGGAGAGCACTGTGAATAAAAACAGCTAACCCCATTCAGTGCTTATAATGTTCCAGTATGAATATTTGCCTTAATATTTTAACCAATTTAATTCATACAATGGCCATATAAGAGAAGCATCGATGCTTTTTTCTTTTATTATTGTTAACATATAATGTATTATTTGTTTCAGAGTACAGGTCTATGGCTCATCAGTCTTACACAGCGTACAGCACTCACCACAACACTTACCCTCCCCAATGTCCATCACCAAACCACCCCATCCCCTCACCCCCCTCCTTTCCAGCAACCTTCAGTTTGTTTCCTGAGATTAAGAGTCTTTATGGTTTGTCTCACTCTCTGGTTTCATCTTGTTTCAATTTTTCCTCTCTTCCCATATGATCCTCTGTCTTTTTTCTTAAATTCTGCATATCGGTGAGATCATATGATAATTGTTTCTCTGATTGACTTATTTTGCTCAGAATAATACCCCCTATTTCCAACCACATCATTACAAATGGCAAGATTTCAGTTTTTTGGTGGCTGCAATAATATTCTATTGTATATATACATCTTCTTTATCCATTCATCTGTCAATGGACATCTGGGATCTTTCCATAATTTGGCTATTGTGGACATTGCTGCTATAAACACTGGGGTGCAGGTGCTCCTTCAGATCTTTGTATCTTTGGGGTAAATACCCCATTTGTATTTTGGGGGTAAATACTAGTGCAATTACTGAGGCTTAGGGTATCTCTATTTTCAACTTTTTGAGGAACCTCCATACTGTCTTCCAGAGCGCCTGCACCGGCTCGCATTCCTACCAACAGTGTAGGAGGGTTCCCCTTGCTCCATATCCTCACCAACATCTGTTGTTTTCTGACTTGTTAATTTTATCCATTTTGACTGGTTTGAGGTGGTATCTCGTTGTGGTTTTGATTTGTATTTCCCTGATGCCGAGTGATGTTGAGCACTTTTTCATGTGTCTGTTGGCCATTTGGATATCCTCTTTGCAGAAATGTCTGGTCATGTCTTCTGCCCATTTCTTGATTGGATTATTTGTTCTTTGGGTGTTGAGTTTGATAAGTTCTTTATAGATTTTTGAATACTAGCCCTTTATCTGATATGTCATTTGCAAATATCTTCTCCCATTCTGTTGGTTGTCTTTTGGTTTTATTGACTGTATTTTTTATCTTTTTCAATTGAGAACTTTTAGTCTAGTTTTGGTATGTAGTGTGGCAGGTACCAGGCATTCTTACATGTAGGAAAGTCTTCCTCCCCTCTACCCAATTTTTTAATTGGACTTCACATGCCTATTCTTTCTATGCAATTAAACTTTTTTGACAAAATAAAGTTGGAAAATTAACAAAGTTAATTAAAGTTTTTAAAAATATGCAACCCAAAAGTTAGTGTTCAGTGCGTAAAAACCAACAAACCAAGAGAAATATTTATTTATAAATATTCACTTATATATAATACACAAATATATATGCAATATATACAATATATAGGAGTACATTTATATGTATGCAATATACATACTCTACATATGTACATATATAGTGAAAATGACCCAAAACCTCATTTATAAGTATAAAAAAATGTGTTAAAATGTCCCTCAAGGGGCGCCTGGGTGGCTCAGTGGGTTAAAGCCGCTGCCTTTGGCTCAGGTCATGATCCCAGGGTCCTGGGATCGAGGCCCACATCGGGCTCTCTGCTCGGCAGGGAGCCTGCTTCCTCCTCTCTCCTCTCTCTGCCTGCCTCTCTGCCTACTTGTAATCTCTCTATGTCAAATGAATAAATAAAATCTTCAAAAAAAAAATGTCCCTCAAGTATATTAAAAGATGTTCAGTCTCACTTACAGTTAGAAAAATACAAATGTATAATACAGTAAGAACACAGCTCCCTTAAAGGATTGACAAAAATTAAAAAGTTTTCTAACACATTGTTTTAGGAGGCTTTGGGGAAACAGGGACTCTCAAATATTGCTGGTAGGCATGCAAACTGGTGCAACTATCAGAAAGGAATTTGGAAATATCTTTTTTTTTAAAGATTTTTTTTTAATTTATTTATTTGACAAAGAAAGATTACAAGTAGGCAGAGAGGCAGGCAGAAAGAGAGGAGGAAATAGGCTCCCTGCTTAGCAGGGAGCCCAACGCGGGGCTCTATCCCAGGACCCTTGAGGTCATGACCTGAGCAGAAGACAGAGGCTTTAACCCACTAAGACACCCAGGTGCCCCAGGAATCTGGAAATACCTAACAAACTTACATACACATTTACCTTTAGACTCAGATCTTTAGACTCAGGCATCCCACTTTTGGGAATTTACCCTGAAGGTATATATGCAACAATATAAAAAATGCCTATGCACCACATAATTCATTACAACACTGTTTGTAATTATAAAACATTGGAAACAAACCAAATGCCCATTCTTAAAATGGTTGAATAAACTATGATACTCTGCAGACTTATGAAAAAGGAAGATTTTATTTTGTAATGACTTCTGGTTAATACAGTCGAACCTTGAACAATATGAGTTTGAAATGTATGGGTCCACTTTTGTGCAGATTTTTTCTTCAATAAATATGGCACAATACTATAAATGTACTTTCTCTTCTTTATGATTTTAATAACATTTCTTTTCCCTAGCTTATTTTATTTTAAGAATACAGTATATAATACATAAAACGAAATATTGGTTAACCCACTGTTTATGTTATTGTTAAGCTTCTGATCATCAATATTTTGTATTTTTTAGCATAGAAGTTCTGTACATACTTTGTTACATTTGCACCAAAGTATTCAACTCTTTGAGAAATTGTAAATAGTATTATATCTTTTTTTGGTGTTCATTGGTTTGTTTCTACTATCTATCAATAGTATCTATATTTTTATCTCACAACTTGCCTAAGTTACTTATTAATTCCAGTTTTGCTTTTTTTGTACTATAGCAACAATAATGTCATTCTACAACTTGGGGCAATTTTATTTATTTTTCTTTAATTTCTAACCTATATGCCTTTTATTGCTTGCTTTGCATCATTGCACTACCTGAAACTTTTAGTAGTATGTTGAGTAAGAGGGGTGAAAATGAGCATCCTTGTCCTTGTCCTTGTCTTATTCTCAAACTTAGGGAGAAAGTATTCAGTCTATTATCAATAAGTGAGATGTTGGTTGTAGGTTGATGTTAAATGTTCTTTATCAAATTTAGAAAGTTTCTTTCTCTTCCTACTTAACCTGACAGCTTTTATCACTAATTGGTATTGAATTTTATCCAATGTTTTTCTTTTTATTGTGTTATGTTAGTCACCATAAAATACATCATTAGTTTTTGATGCAGTGTTCCAAGATTCATTTTTTATGGATGTGTATTAAGGAGGGCAAGTATTGCATGGAGCACTGGGTGTCCAGTGTTTTTTAAAATTATTTATTTATCTATTTAATTTTATTTAAATTCAGTTAATTAACATAGTGTATTAGTAGTTTCAGAGGTAGAGTTTAGTGATTCATCAGTTGCATATAATACCCAGTGCTCATTCCATCAAGTGCCCTACTTAATGCCCATTACCCGGTTACCCCATCTGCCCACCCACCTCCCCTGCAGCAACCCTCAGTTTGTTTCCTATACTTAAGAATCTCTTACAGTTTTTCTCCCTCTCTGATTTCATCTTATTTTATTTTTCCCTCCCTTCACCTATGATCCTCTGTTTCGTTTCTTAAATTCTTCATATGAGTGAAATCATATAATTGTCTTTCTCTGCTTGACTTATTTTGCTTAGTGTAATATCCTCTACTAACAGTAAGATTTCATTTTTTGATGTCTGAGTAATATTTCATTATATATCTTTATGTATATATGTATATATATATGTGTGTGTGTATATATACATACATACCACATCTTCTTTATCCATTTGTCTAGACATCTAAGCTTTTTCCATAGTTGGGCTATTATAGACATTGCTGCTATAAACATTGGGGTTCAGATGCCCCTTCAGATCACTATGTTTGCATCCTTGGGTAAATACCTAGTAATAGTAAATAGTAATTGCTGGGTCATAGGATAGCCCTATATTTAACTTTTGAGGAATTTCTATACAATTTTCCAGAATGGCTGTATCAGTTCCTGTTCCCACCAACAGAGAAAGAAGCTTCCCTTTTCTCTGCATCCTCTCCAACATCTGTTGTTTCCTGACTTGTTATTTTGTCCAATGCTTTTTTCTCTATCAGTTGATATAATCATATAATCTTTCTTCTTTAGCCTATTAATATTTTACTACATGAATTGATTTATTCCAGTAATAATACCACTTGTCCATGGTATTACTTCTTTTTATATCTTGCTGAATTATATCTGCTAATATTTTGTTGTTAAAAATTTTTGTGGGGTGCCTGGGCTCAGTTGGTTAAGTGCCTGCCTTCAGCTTGGGTCATGATCCCAGGGTCCTGGGATCAAGCCCCACGTCAGGCTCCCTGCTTGGCGGAGAGCCTACTTCCTCCTCTTCTCGCCACTTGTGTTCTCTCTCACTATCTCTGTCTCTCTCTCTCTCTCTCTCTCAAATAATTAAATAAAATTAAAAAAAATTTTTTTGTGACTCTGTCTATGGAGGATAATTTTCTGCAAGGGCTTTGCTTGTTTATGTGTCCTGTCTTTGTCTGGTTTTAGTATCAGTGTAATTCTAGCTTCAGCAAATGAATTAGGAAGTTTTCCCTCCTCTACTGACAGAGATTGTGTAGAAAAAAATTTTGATTCTCTTTAAGTGTTTGATAATATTCTCCAATCAGTGGGGATGGGATCCCAGCAATCTACATGGCCTTATCTCACACTCCTCCAGTTAGGGTGTTGGTACCTTTCTACAGCTTCACTCCACACTCAATGTGTGATGGTGTGAGGTGGGGGCACCTTTCTGTTGTTTTGGTGGAGTAGAGTGCTCATGTCTAAAAGTATTTTGTTGATGTTTTGATAGGTTGCTCCTCTCCTTTTGCTAGAAGAAGTAGGCTTGCAGCGGGGGTGGGGGGGTGTTCTTTTTTTGTATCTGTTGGTGTTTCCTGTTTGTCAGCTTCTTCAGCTCCAACTTTGAGAAACATGAGGCAAAAAGAAAACCCAGGGGACTCATCACTGTTCTGTTCCTTAGGTCCTCATATCCCTAGCCAGTATAACTTCTTTCCTTGTTTTTGAATCTTCTTAGGTTTTCTTTATATATATCTATATCTATGTATACAGATAGATATAGATATATATATATATATGGAGTTATTGTTTTTTGTTTTTTTCTCATACATGATAAGAGGATGGGGAAAGTATGTCCATTCCATCTTTCTGTAACTGTAAATCTCACTCTTTCCAGAGTTTTTAATGTGAAATTTTAAAACTAACAACAATCTGTTCTAACACATATGCTAATTTAACTCTTAAACCTTTCATCCCAATTATGATAAATGCTTGAGTGAAATTTAAACATAGATCATAATATTCAAAATAGGGAGTGCTCAGCCAAAATATCAGTCAATCATGGTTAAGGGATTACATGGACAAATACTTCTGATAATTTCATACAGTGAAAACCTTATCCAAGAAATAAAAAGACTTGAGATTCAAGAAATAGAAGAATTGACTTAGGAGAGCCATAGAAAAAAATACAAAAAGAAAGTCAAACTTAATACTGGGCACCATTAAATTATTAATTTAAGAGTAGAATAGAATGTTAGATAACTATGTATACTCCCACCCTAAAAAAATTAAGTCCCCATTAATATACTATAATTAATAATTTGAATGGTTTCAGTATAAAACTGGAGACATTGTAATAAGTACACATTAAAAATTATGATATATTTACTCATGTTCCTGCCTTTTTCCCGAATTTAAAGTTCTATTTTTGGCCACAAAGTACAGTTTTATGCCATACAATAACACTTTGTTATTTAGTTTTAGATGGATGATTAAATTTTACATATATTATAATATATGCATAATATCATAAGTGCTGGTTATTATAGAAATTATTTTTAAAACTGATTAAAATAAGCAAAATATAAGACACAAGTAAAAGTAAAATGAAATATTAGAATAATTTTAGACAAGAGTTTTTAAATAATAAAAAGCTATAATATAACATGTCATTAAATTTTTAATGTAACAAATTATAAAATAATGCCTCGAAAAAATGTAAAATACAAAGTGAAAGAAGAAATGGAAAATCTAATTTGACTAATGGCTGATAGTAGTAATAAAAAACATACCTCTGTCCCACATCTGCCAAAGTCCTACATCATTGGAATTTTTTTAAAGGATGGAGCTGCCCTGTTTGTTTCAAAAGAAAAAATGTTGTCCCCAAATTGTGCCATGTCATGGAATAAGGTAAATTTTACAACTCATTTAATAATAAGAAAGAAAATAATATAATTTATTTAAATCAGCATGAATAAAACCTACATATACTATCGTGGAAAAAAATAATACAGAGAAAAATGCATATAGTTCAATTTCATTTATGTTCGAAGGCAATGTACATATCTGCAAACTATTTTATAAGCAAAGAAATTAAACACAAAATATAAGAATCTTTTCTTCTAGTGATAAGATTAGGCAGGTAAAAGTAGATATGTTCAATTGCTTATGCTGGGTGTTGGGTACATAGATAGTGCATTTGTGTTCTTTAATCCAAGTATTTATATATGTATACATATATTATATATATATACACACACATGTATATATATATACACTTTAATACAAGTATGTATAAAAGTATATATACATATGTACAAGATGTTTATGTAGTATGTGTATATATATATAATATGCACCTTATATAGAGATATAAGAAGTTATTTCTGAGAAGTTTGATTTCAAGAATAGAAAGATGATTATTTTAACATAAAATTTAGTATATATTTTTGCACCTTATGTGCATGTGTGTGTGTGTGTGTGTGTGCATAGAAATACCTACATTGAACATGATGTTCAATATATATTGAAATAGATTTGGAAAGTTATACATCAAATTCTGCCAGTGCTATACCTGAAGTGTTGGAATGAGCACTGGGGATTCAATGGTGTTGGAGTTTTGGGTTTTTTTTTTAACTATTTACATATTGTTTAAATTATATTTATAACATTATATTTCTTTCTAATTTAAGAATTTTTTCAAGGAATTAATTTAAACTTAGAAAGGTTAAAAAAAGGAAGCTTACTACCGAACAAAGAAATTTTTCATTTTTTCTAGATCAAAATGAAAGTCAATGATTTCTTAATTTTAAATGGAATGTTCAGTATGTAATAATGTCCTTTTCAATTCTTCTAGTTCTTATGTAAACTTGAAATGATTTCTAGAGACCCTAATAAATAGAAATTGAGTGTATTACTTATTTTTCCTTTGTCTTAGAGGAAACTCATGGAAACATTATAAATCACTGCCAGCCCTATATATGTAATATGAAAATTGGCCATTTTCTACTATATAATTTCTTATAGTCATTCAGAATTCTAGCCATACTCCACAGTTCATCAGATATCTGTGTTACTAATTTACCTCTTTACCTGAACATCTTAAAAAAAAACAACAAAAAACTCAATCTTTTGTGACAACAACTACCACATACTGCTACTGCATGGTTTTAGCCCATTTAAGGGTATAGTCCTTACTCTAGTCCTTACAACCCTTGTAAACTAAGTGTATATTCTTGCATGTGTTTGCCTTTTGTCTTTTCATTTATGTCTGCTCTATACCCTGTGTTCTTTGTCTCCATATTTAACAAGCATCCCATTTAGTCAAAACATCTGAATTATACAGAGCCTAATGTATATTCAATTCTGTTATTTAAAAAAAAGATATATCTTGTTATTTGCAATATCTTACCCCCCAATTTTTCTTCTTTTATTATTTTATGTTAAGATCTGGTACTTCCATTTCTTAATTGTTTGTTTCTCATTATTTTTTCTGTGACAAATAAATGAATATCAATATGCATATGAAATGTATTTTTTATAAAAATAACATAATTAAGATGTCAAATTTATTTTTCCAAATACACATTTAATAAGTGAGGGGAAATAATATGTTATGGATTGTTTTACATTTTGAAATTAATAAATTAGAGAAAATTATTTCATAAGAAATAAGGATTTGGCCTGCAATCTGAAAAGGTTATAGCCATTGTTTTTAAATCGGATTGTGCAGAGAGGACCTAAAATCATATGATGTTAAAAGGTAGGGGAGGAATAAACCAACAATTTAGGTAATATAAAAGTACATATAATCTGTTATAATTTGGAAGATAAATGAATTAGTTAAGCCATATCTCTAAAATATGTAGATTAGTCATAGTTTCCTTGGAGTTATTCTAATATATTACTAAGCTAATTTTCAAAACGTTACTAATAATTCCAAACTTTTGCTGAAACCTGCATTGTATTCTAAGGACACAGAAGATTTTGTTTCATTACTATTGAAAAACTATTTTGCTACCCATGAACAATCTGGAGCAGAGCTAACTAATTATATTATGTAGGCACAATGGCCTAAAAAAAAACCAAACAGATACCAGATGGCAATAAAAGGGCAATTATCAATAACACAGCAAGAAAAAAATTGTCCACGTCAATTAAATCTATCAAACCAGTAGGAATTAAAATAAATATGTTAATTTCCATGCACATTCTACTCCCAGAAACATAAAAAGGTTAGATAAAATATCTATCAATAGACTTCTTGCAATAATCAAGGTTGACGGTCCATTTAAATATTTTGTCTGGAAAAAAGATTTTTCATAGATTAAAAGTGAGATCCCAATTAACATCTACTGATTTTTCTATGTTATGACTGGCAGAAGGCTACTTGGCAGAAAAGATTTTACTGTGGTCAAAGATAAAGATCCACATACTCAACATTCTCTTGAGAATCTGCTACAAGTATGATTAAGACCATGGCACTACTTCTCAGAAACCAAGTTTCTCTCACCTACTGCTATTTTCAAAATCTTCATCACAGTAGAAATAAACACTAAAAGATTCTAAATACTATATTTGGATTGAAATTATCTGGGAGCAAAGTAAAAGTCATTTTTAAAAAACCCATTTGGCAGCAGTTGATTAAATTCTGTTCCATCCATTATTTTAACCATGTAGACTTTGTTCTTTTTTGGTGTGTTAACAGCAACCTATAGTGGGTATACTTTCAGATCGATTGCCCTTTATTTATTTTTTTAAAGATTTTATTTATTTATTTGACAGAGAGAGAGAGAGAGAGATCACAAGTAGGCAGAGAGGCAGGCAGACAGGAGGAACCAGGCTCCCTGTGGAGCAGACAGCCCGATGTGGGGCTCGATCACAGGACCCTGAGATTATGACCTGAGCCAAAGGCAGAGGCTTACCCCACTGAGCCACCCAGTTGCCCCTTGATTGCCCTTTAGACACTAGTTTATTTTCTGCTCACTTTCATAGGACTTTTTCTTCATAGAATTGTGTTTTAACTAGTCGACCAAAACAAGTTGAGCTGGAAAAAATATGAATGACCTTGTGCCTGGCCTTGCTTGGCTTAATACCTGGTCATTAACTAGACAGTTTATACTGATATTCCAAAAATCATTGTTTGGGAAAGTAATTTCCTTTCTCCCACCATCTGGTTTAGCATGCTATTTCGGCAAAGCCAAAGTAAACTTAAAAACATGGTAATATTCTAATTCTTGATTATTCTGGCTGGGCGTGTGACTGTATACATTTGTTATGACTCATAGAGCTGTGCAACTTAAAAAAGTGAAATTTTACTGTATTTAAATTATACTTTAAAAAATCTGACTTTAAGGGGCTCCTGGGTGGCACACTGAGTTAGACGTCTGACTCCTAGTTTGGGTTTTGATCTCAGGGTCATGAGATCGAGCCCCATACTGGGCTCCACACTAGGTGCAGAGTCTGCTTGGGTTTCTTTCTCCCTCTGCCTCCTCCCTCAAATAAGTAAATAAATCTTTACAAAAATCTCAGTTTCAAACATATATATTTGTAAATTTTCTGAATATATGAACAGATATATAGTTTTCATAATTTTCCTATTTGAAGTGGAGACACATGTAACAATTTGTTCTAAATAAATCAGTCTCAGGCCTACACATAGCTATTATTAGCAGATTTTAATTTAAGATTAGCTGTGGATTTGAAATATATTTTAATTTAAAAGCAGATGAGAAATAGAAAATGAAAACCTAGCTGAGAGCACTCAGAGGTGACAAATACAGTGGCAGTGAAAATAGAAAATAGAAAACCCTTATATTTTTGTGTTATGATACTTTAATAAAACCAACATCCTCAAGAATTGATACTCACTGAAAGATAACTAAGAAAAATATACCTATTGGTAATAGTCTTTAACTGGAAAAACAGTCCTCCCCTGACTGTATCCAAAAATCCCTAATCATAGCTTAAGCAGGTTTGTGCCTAAACTTTTATAACTCTTGTAACTCAGAAAGTCAACACTGTCAAAGAAAAAATGGGCAAGTTAAACAGGTAAGGAAAGACGTATTCAAGACTATTGCAATAGGGGAGAAAGATTAAACTCAGTACCACCGAAGAAATTTTAAGCACTGGGATGAACTAGTGTCAAAGTACTGGAGGACATCAGTGGGAAGACTGAACAATGTGAATAGCCATCAGTGTTTGCTAATTGGGACTTAGTGAAGTTGGGCTCCTACCCTCCCACAAATATAGGGAAGTAGTAGTACTCTCTTTCCTGGTGGTTACATTTCAAAGATATGGCACTTGGGTCCCAGAGAAAGATATTTCTGGGTCATGAAACTCTTAAAAGTTTTGGAGAATATTTACATCTTGAAGAGGCAGAGAAAGAATTACTATCTGCAAGTTTTCTATAGTAAATAGTCTAAGGGAGTCTAAGGGAAGCCAGGAGACTACAGCCAGGAAGAAACCTGCCTAAGGGGAACATTAAGGTAGTCTTAGCATAAACTAGGTTCTAAGACTTTCAAAACTCTAGGAATCCCCAAACCACTTTATATAAGCATATCATTATACTTGTTCCTAGAGATTTCTTCACAAAAATACATGAGATGATCCTTAATAATTATTAGCAGAAAAACAGTAAGAAGAGAAGACCAGCTATATGACAAAAAAATATGTAAAATATTTGTAAAACATATACATTTGAAATGATGACCAAAGAAACACACCAAAAGAAACTGACACAAAAAAAAGAGCAAGAGAGTGTAACATTTTAAAATTAAATTTTCAAAAGAACATTCTGATAATGAAAACATCTCTTCCATTATGTTCAGTGGACACTTCTTACATCTCTCTTTTGCTAAACATCATCATTTTACCTCCACACTTATTACATTCTCTGCCCTGGCATTTCCTATCTTTCAGTAGAACTATAAACAAAAAATTGAATCAATACTTGCAGCAGTATTTGTTTGCAACACCCTTGAAACAGGGCTTGGCACTTTGACCCACATTTAAAAAGTACAAAACAAAAATGAAAGAAACAATGATTCAGACCCCAAAGAATAACCATCAAATAGTTATTTTAAGAAAGATGTCATGGATATATGAAGCAGGATATACAAACCACAATACCCACTCAGTTCCCTTATCCTGCTCCTACAGACCACTCGGATATTTTCCCTTCCTACACTAAGTCTTTGAAATAGTACCCTCTATTGTCCTATTAATTCAGCTATCAACTTCATCTTGCATATGTGACTTGGCAAAACCAAAATCCAAATATTAGCCAAGCTATCACCTTAGGTACCCTTCCTGGGATCTGCATACTCATCTCAGCTGAGTTTGGCTTTTTCCTTTTATGTTCTATCTTGTATTGTTTTGTCTTATTTTTTTTTTCTCTAGAGGTGATTTTGATGCCTATATATATATATATATATATATATATATATATATATATATATAATA